>JAWZYT010003204.1:0-32500 GCA_034508575.1 Petrolisthes manimaculis | reverse complement strand
TTACCATAAAGGATAACAGAAAAAGAAAGGGAAGGATACGAGAGGAAGAAAAGATAGGATAACAGAAGAAAGGGAAGGATACGAGAAGAAGAAAGGGAAGGATACGAGAAGAAGAAAGGATAACTGAAGAAAGGGAAGGATAACAGAAGAAAGGAAAGGATAAATGAAGAAAGGGAATGATACGAGAAGAAGAAAGGAAAGATTACCATAAAGGATAACGGAAAAAGAAGAAAGGATAGGATTTCAGAATGTTGTATAAATATTGATATTATTTTGACATTCCATTATTATTATTATTATTATTTTTATTTTTATTAGTATTATTTTTATCATTATTAGTTTTATTATTATTATTTATTATTAGTATTAGTATTAGTATTATTAGTTTTATTAGTATTAGTTTTATTAGTATTAGTTTTATTATTATTATTATTATTATTGTTATTAGTGAGTGATCTCAGTCTAGTTAAATAAATATTATTACTAGTTATGTTATATTTAAAAAAATTTTGGGTTTGGTGTTATTTTGTTCAGTTTCTCGTATTTATTGATGTTTCGTGTATTGAGGAAACTTTTTGTGTATTGCAAGTGTATTGAAACTTTTTGTGTATTGCAAAATTATGTATGCAAGAATTATTTTTACTGTATTAATGAAACTTTTTATGTGTTTGTTGTAAGTGTATTAATGAAACTTTTTTGTATTATGAAACTTTTGTATTGCAAATGTATTCATGAAACTTATTGTGTAATATAAGTGCCTTAATGAAACTTTTTGTGTACTACGGTATATATAAGCGCATTAATGAAACTTTTTGTGTAATATAAGTGCATCAATGAAATGTTTTGTGTAATATAAGTGCATTAATGAAACTTTGTGTAACATAAGTGCACTAATGAAACTTTGTGTAATATAAGTGCATTAAAAGAAACTTTTTTGTGAATTGTAAATGTAGTTATGAAACTTTTTATACATTTTCTATACCTTATTTTAGATTCCTTTGTGTTGAATAAAGTTCTGCATTAATTAGCTGCTTACTCAAGGTTTTTTTAATTAATTTTTGATAATGTGTGTGTGTGTGTAAGGTTGCCATACATACATACATACAGGGGATAGTACTGTAGTATACTTTTGAAAGATTGGAGTGCCTTGATTTCTCCAAAGTATGCCAGGAAACACACACACATGAAGAAAAATAATAATGGTACAAGTATCCTGTTGCCTGAAATAGTTTGGAGGAATAATTTGCTCCACATGAAAAATAATAATGGTACAAGTATCCTGTTGCCTGGAATAGTTTGGAGGAATAATTTGCTCCAGATTTACTAACACACCCAAAACAATATTGCTATTAATTTTACCAACTTTAATAGTTAATAGCAGCCTCAAAGTACAGTTGGCCCAATGAATTCTTACACAGGTTATATATATATAGAGAGAGAGGTCATTATTTCTGAGAATTATAAATGGAGAGGTAGTGATGGAAATTTACAAAAGAAAGAAATATGGTACCAGATATGTTGGTAAAAAAAACTATTACGGAACTTGAAAAATCAAAGAAATTATAAATGGAGAGGTAGTGATGGAAATGTACTAAAAAAATGTTGGTAGAAAAACAACTACAGAACTTAAAAATCACAGAAAATATTTTGATGGCAAAGTAGTATTGGAAATTTACAAAGGAAAAATATTGGTAAAAAACAATTACTAAACTTGAAAATCACAGAAATTATGATGACGAATTTACAAAAGAAAAAATACAGGACAAAAAACACTTACAGAACTTAAAAATCATAGAAATTATATATGAATGGAGAGGTAGTGATGGAAATTTACAAAAGAAAGAAATATTGGTAAAAAAAATGCTTACAAAACTTGAAAAATCACAAATTATGAATGGAGAGGTAGTGATGGAAATTTACAAAAGAAATGTTGATAAAAAAAACTCTTACAGAACTTGAAAATCACAGAAATTATTTTGATGGCGAAGTAGTGATGGAAATTAAAAAAAAAAAAAATACAAGTAACAGAACTTGAAAAATCACAAATTATAAATGGAGAGGTAGTGATGGAAATTAACAAAAAGAAAGAAATATTGGTAAAAAACAATTACAGAACTTAAAAATCACAGAAATTATTTTGATGACAAACTAGTGATGGAAATTAACAAAAATAAATATTGATAAAAAAACAATTACAGAACTTTAAAATCACATAAATTATGATGGCGAATTTACAAAAGAATTTGCGGGACAAAAAACACTTACAAAACTTGAAAATCACAGAAATTATTTTGATGGTAAAGTAGTGATGGAAATTTACAAAAGATATACAGGTAAAAACACACTTACAGAACTTAAAAATCATAGAAATTATTTTGATGGAAATTAACAAAAGATAGACAATTTAAAAAACTCTTACCGAACTTAAAAACCACTGAAATTATGATAGCGAATTTTCAAAAGAAATACAGGACAAAAAAAAACACTTGCAGAACTTGAAAAATCACAAATTATTATGATGGCGAACTAGTGATGGAAATTTACAAAAAGAAGTACAGTATTGGTAAAAAAAACACTTACAGAACTTAAAAATCACAGAAATTATGATGGCGAATTTACAAAAGAAATATTGGACAAAACACGCCTGCAGAACTTGAAAAATCATAGAAATTATATATAAATGGAGAGGTAGTGATGGAAATTTACAAAAGAAGGAAATATTGGTAAAAAAAAAAAACACTTACAAAACTTGAAAAATGCAAACGGAACTTGAAAAACACTTACAGAAAATTCATATTAATTACAAGAGAGAAGTGAAACAAAGGCTTAATATAACTTTCTATTATTATTATTATTATTATTATTATGATGATGATGATGATGATGTACCATTTCTAATTACCTTCTCATTATTATTATTATTATTATTATTATTAGGATGATGATGATGTACCATTTCTGATTACCTTCTCTTCTTCTTATTATTATTATTATTATTATTATATTATTATAATTATTATTATGATGATGATGATGTACCATTTCTGATTACCTTCTCTTCTTCTTATTATTATTATTATTATTATTATATTATTATAATTATTATTATGATGATGATGATGTACCATTTCTGATTATCTTCTCTTCTTCTTCTTCTTCTTATTATTATTATTATATTATTATTATTAGGATGATGATGATGTACCATTTCTGATTACCTTCTCTTCTTCTTATTATTATTATTATTATTATTATTATTATTATTATTATTATTATTATTATTATTATTATTACCTTCTCTTATTATTATTATTACCTTCTCTTATTATTATTATTATTATTATGTATGTTAACTAATTATATTCTTTTATTTTCAGAATGTTTGCTCCAAAATGTGCAGCGTGTGGGAAGAGTATAACCCCAGTGGAGGTAAGCCAATAGGGGGGTGTGGGGGTAGGGGACAGGCTTAAGGTGGGTGGGAATAGGGGGGTACGATAATAGGGGGACAGGCTTGGGAGGGTGGGAATAGGGGGACAGGCTTGGAGGGGCTTAGGGGAGCGCGGGGGTAGGGGGACAGGCTTGGGGTGTGTGGGAATAGGGGGGCAGGCTTGGGGTGTGTGGTAATAGGGGGACAGGCTTGGGGTGTATAGGGGGATGCGGGAGTAGGGGACAGGCTTAGGGGGTGCAGGAGTAGGGGGACAGGCTTTTGGGAGGGGGTTTGGGGTGTGTGGGAATCGAGGACTATTATTATTATTTTTATATTTATATTTATTATTATTAACATTAACATTATTCTGTCAGTATATGTGTATTATTGTAATATATTATGTATTGACTTTATTATATCATTATTATTATTATTATGTTGTCAGTAAATGTGTATTATTGTAATATATTATGTATTTCCACAGGGTACAGGTGAAACAGTAAGGGTGGTGTCCATGGATAAAGATTTCCACGTGGACTGTTATGTATGTGAGGTGAGTTGATTTACCATTACATCTAACCTAACCTAATCTCTCCATCTAACCTAACCCGTACCTCTCACTTGTGTTGTGACGTCACCAGCCCTATGTGTACCGACAGCTACTATACACTTACTACACACAAACAACACTAATAAATCTCTTTTCTGGTGCGTTTCTACTCGTGTTTTGCACTTTGGGACAAAACACCATTGTTGGCTATTGGCTGGCATGGTGAAGATGATCTATATCCTGCATAATTCCACTAGACATCAAAATATCTTGCTTTCCAATGTAATAAAAGGTTGGAGCGGCCTAGGCGTCTAGTTGTTGACGTCACGTATACCCGCCATCAACTTCCATTATGTACAACTTTGATGGCTTTTATATGCTAAACAATATATTTCTTTGTCAAATAAATTACATAACAGGACAATTCAGCTCATTTATTAACGATGTAAATTGTTTAATAGAATTTTTTTTTTATCGTCAACCAGCCCATTCACACACACACACACACACACACACACACACACACACACACACACACACACACACACACACACACACACTGATTTGTTTACATACAGAACTCTCTCTGTCTCTCTCTCAATTTCCTTATATACACATACACACACAATCTCTCTCTCTCTCTCTCTCACATTACTTTGTTTGTGTACAGAACTGTGGTTTACAACTGACTGATGAGCCTGACCAGCGATGTTATCCCCTTGATGGTCGATTGTTGTGTAGGAACTGTCACCTCCACCGCCTACACACCCTTGGACGAACACCATCTAATATACAGGTATGTCTATATATACACACACACACACACATGCATTCACTCACTCACCCACTCACGCACGCAAGCATACACACACACATTCACTCACACCGCACACACACCCACTCACACACAAACCGTTAATTATTATTATTATTGTTATTACACACACATACGCACATTCGCTCACTCGCACACCCACAAACAAACCATTAATTATTATTATTAATTTTATTACACACACGCATGCATGCACTCACGCATCGCACACATACCCATACACACGCACACATTCACATGCGCACGCATGCATTCATTCACGCACACAAGCATACACACACACATTCCCACGCACACACACACTATATAATACTTTCTGTGTTTATTATATATGTATGTGTGTGTTTAGTTTGAATTACACACTACTGAAATAAAAAAAAACAGAATTTTTTTGTATCATGTGAAATAATGAACAGAACTTATTTGTATTTTGTATTTACAGAATTTTTTGTATCGTGTGAAATAATTAACAATACTTTTTTGTACAATATTGTGTATTTACAGAATGTTTTGTATTTACATATATTTTTGTATTAACATAATTTATTGTATTTTGTATTTACAGGATGTGGGCGCCACCTATGTCGAGTAACGCGGAACAATAACAAACAAACAAACGATATAACAAACAAACAAACAATAACAATAACAAACGATATTACATCTTCAAGTAACACAAGATGAACGAAAACAGAAAAAAAATATCATTCATTCTCAACCACAAGTCTCTCAAAGTAAAGAAAGGAAGAATATCTATCTACTTATTTATCTATCTATCTACTTATCTATCTATCTACTTATCTATCTATTTATTTATCTATCTATCTACTTATCTACCTATCTACCTATCTATCTACTTATCTATCTATCTATCTATCTATCTACTTATCTATCTATCTATCTACTTATCTATCTATCTACTTATCTACCTATCTACTTATTTATCTATCTATCTATTTACTTATTTATCTATCTATCTATCTATCTATGGTTTGTGTCAACGCTGGAGACATGCATACATACATACATACATACATACATACATACATATATTTTCTCTCCTCTGATTACAAAGACAAATTTACTCAAAGTATATTGTGATAAACTCATATTTTTTTCTTTTTTCTTCATTTGCTTCCAGTCCTTTTCTTCTTTTTCTTCTTCTTTGTTGTTGTTTTGTGTACTGTATGTATGTGTGTGTGTGTGTTTTTATACAATTTTTTTTTTTTTTAACTTCCTTCCTATTTTTGTGCCACATAATTTTACTTTACTTAGCAGCTATATACATACATACATATATACATACAGTACATACATATATACATACATATATATATATACATATATATATACATACAGTTGTGGTCAAATATAATCATCTATATAGGAGTAACTCACGTAAGAGTTTGACAGCTTCCCTCTGTTCCTGAGATGATAAACTTTTCAATAAATAGGTTAACTATCATCTTTTAATTTACTACAAGCAGCTACACACTACTTAAAACAATAATATACACACACACACACACACACACACACGTTAACTACCATCTTTTAATTTAATACAAACAGCTACACACTACTTAAAACAATAACACACACACACACACGTTAACTACCATCTATTAATTTAATACAAACAGCTACACACTACTTAAAACAATAACACACACACACACAGGTTAACTACCATCTTTTAATTTAATACAAGCAGCTACACACTACTTAAAACAATAACACACACACACACACACACACACAGGTTAACTACCATCTTTTAATTTACTACAAGCAGCTACACACTACTTAAAACAATAACACACACACACACACACAGGTTAACTACCATCTTTTAATTAAATACAAGCAGCTACACACTACTTAAAACAACAACATCATATGTGAACGTGAAAACATTAGACAGTAAATTGTTCGAGTTACCCATATGTGGATGATTATTATTAACCACAACTGTACATACATTTATACAAACATACATACATACATACATACATACAAATTAAAACATTATTCTCTAGATAATACATAGAAGAGTAACTTTGCATTTACTAAAGGTGTCTATAGAAAGTGTTTGTAAGAGATTTTTCAAGGACCCTGTGATTGTGTGTGTATTTATGGAGACTTCTGATTCCTCCTGACTAAGCCGTGAAACAAACCAGCTCCTTCAATATAGGTGTGTTTGTGTGTGTGTTTGGAGACTTCTGATTCCTCCTGACTATGCCATGAAACAAACAAGCTCCTTCAATATTGGTGTGTGTGTGTGTGTGTTTCGTGGCAATATTTGAAGGACTCATTTACCTCCAATTTCCACAGTGGTTGGTATTGGTTATATAAAGGGTGTGTGGGAATAGGGGGACAGGTTTGTGGGGGGTTAGGGGGGTGCGGGAATAGGGGGACAGGCTTTCTATCCCTCCCCCAAGCCTGTCCCCCTATTTCTGCACACCCCCAGTACTCATAGAAGCAATTTAAAGCCACTTGGAAACGAATTTTTAAAAATGAATTGTTCATCTAATTTATTGATATTTTCCCCAACTTCAAATTGGCTATTGGCGCCCCCCTAAATGCTGCGCCCCGGGACATATGCCCCCCCTTGTGACGCCACTGGACCCCCCCCAAGCCTGTCCCCTACTCCCACACCCCCTTATACTTCTTGTGAGATGTAAATTGTCAAGATACAGATGAAGGCAGTTACCGTACTTTAATTTTTGTAATGCATTTTTTATATAGAGTAATGAGGCTATTATTAAAGGTGTGTGGGAGTAGGGGACAGGCTATGGGGGGTGCGGGAATAGGGGGACAGGCCTAGGGTGGGTAGAAAGCCTGTCTTCTTATTCCCGCACCCCCCCAAGCCTGTCCCCCTACTCCTGCACCCCCAAAACCCCCCCCAAGCTTGTCCCCATATTCCCACACACCCTTACCACTGCAGTTGTTATTTAAAGCACAACCGTCTACAGCACAGTAAATTATTTTGTACAAGTCAGTTTGTAAAATTGATATCTTAGAGGAAAAACCGGTTCCTACACTAATATATGGACAATAATAATGGTCATTTTTTCTTATATTTATTTATTTATTTATAAGATACATGATTTCAATGTTGAGAAGGAAGGGTCAGCCAAAAGCACAAAGTAAATGGTTTATTCAACGCACCAAAATGCCACAAAATGTTGTGTACAGTTGCCAAAAAAGGTATTGTGACAACTATTGATAGAACTTTAACCCTAGTAATATCCACAACTATTTGTATGGACTATAAGCATGTATAACAGAAGGAAATATACATATCCTTCTGTAATACATATTTGTAATCCCTACAAACAACTATTTGTAGGGACTATAAGCATGTATAACAGAAGGAAATATACATATCCTTCTGTAATACATACTTATAATCCCTACAAACAACTATGGACATTAATATAATTAATGTTGTATCAATAGTTGTTGCAATACCTTTTTTGGCAACTGTACATTCCTGCTGTTTGTATGAATCTTTGGAGAGCTAAGAATGTATAGTGATAATATTTATTGATGTAAATTATTATTATAATTTCTGGTGCTCTGTAAACACTGTAGAAAAACTGGAATTAGTCAAAAAACTTTTATTGTTAAAATGTAATAAAATCATTTTATGATATATTAATTGAAAAGCTTCGCTACAGTAAAAGCAGCATTTGAAATTGGTCTGGGAAATTTGTATTACAGTAGTTATTGTTAAAAGCTAATGTTACAGAGATTGTAACTTGGAATGAGACAACCAAAACTTTCCATCATTTACAGTTTTGTGGAGTAATGAATTTGTCAGTGATTGTGGAGGCTACAATTTCCTCCAAGGTGTGCCAAGAAACAGTCCACACATGTTGTGCCACAATTTCGATGAATCATTAACGACTCTGATCGTGTATGAAAATTGGAGGCTTCTGATTCCTCCTGACCATACCACAAAACACACAAACTCCTTCCATATAGGTGTGTGTGTTTTGTGGCAATGTGTGTAGGACTCATTTATCTCCAATTTTTTTACTACATTACACACACATTATTTTGGGTGTGTTGGTAAATCTGTAGTAAATGATTCCTCCAAACTATTCCAGGCAACAGGATACCATTATTGTTCTTCATGTGGGTGTGTTTCCTGGCATACTTTGGAGGAATCAAGACAAAATCCTGTGCTTGTGTTAAGTGTCTGATGAAGAGCCGGGCATTTTTATATCTCAGGAGAATTTGTGAATGGAAGAGTAGGATTTTCTATTATATTTTCATTTTTTTGTCAATACACGTACATTATATTATATATGAATTATTTAGGGTGTTATTATTAAACTACGTCTCAGAGGAAAAGTTTGTGTTCGTCACTGTGTTAATATTATAATAGGAATGTGAATTTAGTGATGAAATTCCTTTTCTTTGAAGATGTAGTGATATAATATGAGCCTTAAGCCCCGTCCACACCAGAGGCAAAAGACGACAGGCAGACACTTACCAATTTCGTGGGCCAATGGATACCAGGGAGTGTTTGATATGGTAACACTGGTAAATCTATCTATCTATAGCTCTGACGCCTCATTCTCTCCGGGAACTCCCCCCAAGGGTGTGGCCCCGGCAGAAGAGTCTCCATCTTTCCCTGTTCCAACACTCCCTCCTTACTTGGTCCAGCCCTCCCCTCCCCCTCCCCCTCACTGGTAAAAAGTGAGAGAATTTCACTAAGTTGGCTGTGTCTGCTGTCTGTTTGCCTGGGGTGTGTGGATGGAAGGAAGGGACTTTAACAATTATCATCAAAAGGGAAGGTTTACATTTGCTTATCATTAATTTGTCTTGTGTTACATTTACCAGTTCATCAGTCTTTCATATTTGTGTACAGTCTTTTATACACACTCTGTACAGCTGTGGCTTCGGTTTATTATTATAAAGGTCAAACCAAGGTGTTGTGGATGAATTGGAGGCTACAGATTCCTACAGTATTACATGAAGTACATACATTACCTGTAATATAAAGTACAGTAGTCTGCTTTACATCACTGTTTTTTTAAGAATCAGACAGCCTCCAATTAACCCTTTATGCTACAGATAACTATATGTAACTATGTGTGTGTGTGTATGTGTAGTTCCTGGCAGTTCACACAATTATTGAAACACACACACACACACACACATAATAATGACTCAACATCATACTCATTCTTTATACAAGATGATGATGATAATGATGGTGAATTTATGGCCCATATGCAAGAACATTCATAGTGTCGACGATGGCGTAGTACCGCTAAAGGCACCATGGAAACGTCAGACCCAAACACGTTATTTTTTTTTTTTATTTTTTTTTTTTTTTAATATGGTCATCTCGTGTGTAAATACATACACGACGGAGTTTATAAATAATAATAATAATAATAATAATATAGGTGTTGTTGGCCAGATGGGTTACCTAATGCAAATAATGGTTATAATTTATTTTCCTATAGGTGAAGGTAAGGTGGTTTAACAAGGTGACATTTTTTTTATTATTGACTTTTTCTGTGTTGCATTTCCCCCCAAGCCTGTCCCCCTACTCCCGCACCCCCCTAACTCCCCCCATGCCTGTCCCCCAACTCCCCCCAAGCCTGTCCCCCTACTCCCGCACCCCCTCAACCCATCACAGTTTGTCTATCATATTTCAGCTGTTGACATTTTACCTTCACCTACAGAAAAAAAAATTATATTGTTTATATGTATGTAAGTTTTGTAAGAAAGTGTAAATTCAGTCCAGATTTTTCCTGGTCTAGGTACTTGTTATTATTTTTATTTTTTTTCTATCTTTTCCAACTGACTTGTAATGTGAGACGAGTTTTTTCACTATACAGTATATACATTTTGTAATATACTTGATCATTAAATATATACACATACACATACATTCTCTCATACATATACATACACACACACTACATATTATAGTGTATACATTATGTTGTCACCAAGATTACGGTAATTAAGGGGAGGGTATAGTTAATTTTTGGAGATTATGATTCCTCCAAACTATTCCCAGCAACAGAACACCATTATTTTTGTTAATCTGGTCCTGTTTCCCGACATACTTTGGAGGAATCAAGGCACTCCAATGTAACAAAGGTATACTCTCCTCCCCTTAATACAGTGTGTCAAAAAGTGTGATTCTAACGGTCATTTTTTATCATTACCAACTTGGGAGTGAATTGAAAAACTAACCTCGGACTTGGATATTTCAGTACAGCTATTACTTAACTAGACTCCAGGAATGTACAGTTGCCAAAAAAGGTATTGCGACAACTATTGATACAACATTAAATATATTAATGTTCATAGTTGTTTGTAGGGATTATAAGTATGTATTACAGAAGGATATGTATATTTCCTTCTGTTATACATGCTTATAGTCCATACAAATAGTTGTGGATTTTACTAGGGTTAAAGTTCTATCAAGATTTGTCGCAATACCTTTTTTGGCAACTGTACATCAATATCAAAGTACCAAGGCTAATTAATCACTCCTAAGTACAGTTAGCTACAGAAATTCTGACACAGGCTATATGGAAAGGAAGGTAATTATTCTGGAAGTACTGCCAGCAATAATCTACCAAGTGACTCTGTGATTTCAAAACAACAAACCTAATAATATTGTTGTATTGCAATTACATAGTCTTGCATTTTCCATACATTGCAAACCCTAAAAAATAACAGAAGGCTTGTGTATGTTTTCTTGTGGCCAATACAGTACAATACAATACTACATTTCCCACAACATCAAGGTAGGAATAAGTACAAGTTTGAAGGTGTACTGAATATTTATCCATTTTGGTGACAGAATTGTAACATGACAGTTTGTGGTAGTTGTAAATAACTATTAGAATCAGTCAGTCATTCATACAAATTAAAATAACATTGGCTAGGCTTGAGGAACTTTAACAACATTACATTGGTGGCAGCTTAATTAAAGGAGAAGTTTTGTGTTGGTAATTCTGGAGCAACTGAATCCTCCAAACTATTCCAAGCAACAGAACACCATTACTTTTGCTATTCTGGTCCTGTTTCCCGGCATACTTTGGAGGAATCAAAGCAAAAGGAATTACCACCTTAATATATACTCCATCTGTAATATTTATTGATTTAAGTATATTACAAAATGTATATAGAGTGTAAAAACCCATCTCATTATCTCTTTAGTCAAACCCCTTCGTCTACTAGACTTAAGGGACCCTGTGTTGTAGTCAGAAAATTGGAGGTAAACGAGTCCTTCAAACATTGCCACGAAACACAACCTATCAGGAAGAAGCTTGTTTCGTGGCAGGGTTAGGTGGAATCAGAAGCCTCCATTTTTTTTATATACACGATCACAGGGTCCTTAAACTGTACTGTAATTCCAACGAAGTTATAGGTGTATAAATAGGAGAAATCTTTTATATCAATTATGTTGTAGCATATTTTTTCTTCCTCCTCCTCCTCCTCCTAGGCAGCTGATACATCCTGCTTGTTGTTGGTATTTGTATTGTATGTGTGTAACTGAAGCTCATCTACTTAAGAGGGGTGTGGGAGTAGGGGACAGGCTTTGGGGGGGTGCGGGAATAGGGGACAGGCTTGGGGGTGGGTAAAAAGCTGGTCGCCCTATTCCCGCATGCGTTCCCCTAATCCCCGCCCTTCCCCCAAGCCTGTCCCCCTAATCCGGCACCCCCCAAAAACCCCCAAGCCTGTCCCCTACTCCCACTCCTACTTACATGAAATCCCTGCAAGCTGTGTTAAGGAGACAAATTACTTTATTCTATCTCATAAGTGTTGCCAACATCTCTGCTAATATTTTTGGCCTAGTAACATGGATGCTACTGTACTACAAGATTTAGTATCATTGGTGCCCACTTTATTTTTATTTATTTTTATAATCCAGGTGTCCGAACAATTACTCAGTTCTGTGATAAGATTGTATGGTTGTGGAGAGGATGACTGAGAATTAGTGTGAGGCTGTATACAAGTATTAGAAGAAAGAAAATGACGATAAACTACTAATTAGGTTGGCATTATTGATAGGCTACTCATTTATATCACAAATACAGGCATAAACACACCATAAATCAATATTTTTGGGTCCCAGAAGCGATCTGTACATACATACATACTCAGTGCACAAAACATGCTGTAAATCAATATTTTTGGTGCCTGAAACTACTACTACTTTGAGGAAAAGTTCTCCTATGTTGCTCAGTTACCATTATTATTATTATGTCATACGACTTTAGCCACAAAACGCCTTTTCATCTGAGTACGTTTAAATTTAATACCAGCTTCTGGGTAGTATTAATTATTCAACTTCACAAAAAAGGCATTTCACCGCTAAATTTACATTGCAAAATAATAATAAGTGAGCGATGAAGAGAACTTTTTATCCTAAGTAAAGTATAATAATGCCAGCCTTAGTTAGTATTTGTCAGCCTGTGTTAATATAAGATGCAACAAGGCCTAATGTATTATAATGTTACTAAGCCAAAATAAGTATTGGGGTGATGTAGGCAGTTTGTGATATCCTGCACAACAATATACTCTGTCCACCATGTACTTTGTTAGCATGTAAATACCGTCATACAGAAGTTCATTTTAATAAATAAAGAATTATGAAATACATTATTGGTTTGACATTCATATGGTTACTTTATGAAATACAATGAATACACTATAATATATAAACAATAACTTATGATGATGCATTATAACTGTATGTTCTATTATATAGGATTATAATAAACTATTTCTTATTTTTTGTAACTTAACAAGAACAATATTATACAGAACACAAACCAGTGAATAAAATATAAATATAAACCAATAATATAGAGACACTGGCAATGAGAAGGTTAAATTACAGACCCCCCCCCCCCAAGCCTGTCCCCCTATTCCCACACCCATTAAATTCCAGACCCATTTAATCATACCCCCATTAAATTAGACCCATTAAATCACACTCATTAAATTAGACCCATTAAATTCCAAACCCATTAATCACATACCCAATAAATTCCCGCACCCCATTATATAATTACCTACCCGAGTCTAATTGTTGTTGTTGTTGTTGTTGTTGTCGGTGGTCCCTGTGCTGCGAGTCTAATGGTTGAGTGTTGTTGTTGTTGTTGTTCCCTGTGCTGCTATACCCTTCTCTAAGAGCTTCAGCATGGGGGGATATACTGGTGTGAACTGTGTGAGGTGTTTGGCTCTCACTCCGGCCACATATGCCTCCAGAGCACCACGTACCAACTGTAGACGCTCACGTTCATCAGGGTGTTCATCCAACCAACTACTGTATCGACTCACTGACCATCCAGCAGTCTGTGGCAAAACGGATGGATAGATGGATTGATATTAGGTGTGAAACGGATGGATAAATGGATTGATATTAGGTGCTACAACAGTCAGGTCATATAGTAAAAAAAGGTGATAGAGAGGTCATATCGAGTATCAAAAAGGTGAGAGAGGTCATATAGTAAAAAAAAGGTGATAGAGGGGTCACATAGCGTCAGAAAAAGGTGATAGAACGGTAAGAAAGCAAAATCTCGAGGGAAAGAAAATAATAACAGTCAAGAGCCATTCACAAGAAAATTTCAGTACATACAAATCCCTCTATCACTAAATTTATCATGTACAGTATATCCTTTTAAGGGGGTGTGGGAGTAGGGGACAGGCTTGGAGGGTTTGGGGGGTGTAGGAATAGGGGGACAGGCTTGGGGGAGGGTATAATAAAATGATAATAAAACCTTGTGGTGAGGGCATAAAATAATAATAGTAATAATAATAATAATAATAACAATAACAATAACAATAATAATAACAATAATAATAATAACAATAATAATAATAATAATAATAATAACAATACTAATACTACTACTAATAATAATAATAATACTAATAATAATACTGTACTAATAATAATAATACTAATAATAATAATAACAATAACAATAATAATAACAACAACTTGCCTGGTGTGGTGATCGCATCTCCGGTGGGGCGCGGGCAAAGAGGAAGTGAAGGACGGTAGAATAGGGGACGACATCACCCAGGGACGGGGAAGAGGTAATGTGCTCCACCGTCTGGAACAGTAGTGGACGGAAGGAACGCACTATCCGGTACGGTCGACCCAACTCGGATGGACGCGAGCACAGCGGACTTATGGCTAGTTCCATCTGTGGGGCGGATGGATGGATGGAATAGTTAGTGAGATAGAAGGATAGGTAGATGGATGGATAGATAGATAAATGGATGGATAGATAGATAAATGGATGGATAGATAGATGAAAGGATAGATAGATAGATAACTAGATGGATGGATGGATGGATACGTAAATGGATGGATAGATAGATAACTAGATGGATGGATAGATAGATAGGTAAATGGATGGATAGATTGATAACTAGATGGATAGATGGATAGATGGATAAATAAATAGATATATAGATGAATGGATAGATAAATAAATAGATATATAGATAAATAGATGAAAGAATAGATAAATAGATAGATAAATAAATAGATATATAGATAAATAGATGAAATAATAGATAAATAAATAGATAGATGAAACAATAAATAAATAGATAGATAAATACAGTAGATAAATGGATAAATAGGTAGATAAATAAATAGATAGACATCATACCTGGGCAAAATCAGCAGCTAATCTCATCTTGCCTCCTTCCCCAATGGGTCGGAGTAGACTGGCGTGACGAACAAACAACTCCAAACAACGACAGGCAAGCGCCAAGATCCTGAAAAGTGGAAGTTGTGTGTGTGTTATAGTAAGCAGAGATTGTTTTGTGTGTGTTTCTCTCCTTTACATACTCTTCCACTCTGTTCTGCCATCTTACTGGTGGTCTGCCTCTCACACCAGGTCCCACAACTTCACTTCCACACACCTCCTTTACAAACTCCTCACCTTACATTCTCTCTACATGTCCAAACCTTCTCACTCATACCACATCTCTTATACACACTCTCATTACTTTCTCCATCCCACCTAGACACCCACATACTCACACATATACACACTCTCACTTTCTCTCTCTCTCTCTCTCACACACACACACACACACACACTGACTTTTGCTTCATGATGTGAGAGAGGTGGTAAGGAGTGAGGTAGTCGTCTGCAGCTCTGGACAGGAAGCCTTGGAGTTCTTTCATGTACAGGGAACACTGTGAATCTGTCCCACTGGTGTCATTCCTGGGAGAGACACATTATTATTATTATTATTATTACGATGGAAGGAAAGTGTGGGTGGATATTATTATTATTACAGTATTATTATTATTATGATCATTAATATTATTATTACTACAATGGAAGGAAAGTGTGCGTGGATATTATTTTTATTATTTTTACAATGGAGGGAAAGTGTGGGTCGATATTATTATTATTATTATTACTACAATGGAAAGAAAGTGTGGGTGGATATTATTATTATTATTACGATGGAAGGAAATTGTGGGTGGATATTATTATTATTATAATTATTATTAATAATACTATGATGAAGGGAAAGTGTGTGTGGATATTATTATTATTATTATTATTATTATTATTATTATTATTATTACAGTATTGTTATTATTATTATTATTATCATTATTATTATTACAATGAAAGGAAAGTATGGGTGGATATTGGATTAAGCCTTTACTAATTTTAAGAACCTATTTAAATATTTCCATACCCTGAGAAGTCGTCAGTATGCATGGTGAGTACGATGGCTTCCACGGCATCAGTGAGTGAGGACATCAGGGGTTGTACGGCCCAACACATTACTTCATCTATACACGGCAGCGACTGAAAAAAAAAAAATAATAATAATAAAAAAAAAAATATAATAATAATAATAAAAAATAAATAATAATAAAAAAAAAAAGGTTACGGTATAATATAATAATAATAAAAATAAAACATAAATAAATAATAATAATAAAAAATAAATAAATAAATAATAATAATAAAAAATAAAATAATAATAATAATAATAATAATTGATAAAAAAGGATTACAGTATAATAATAATATTTTTTTTAAAATGGGATACGGTATAATAATAATACAAAAAATGGGTTACGGTATAATAATAAAAACAAAATTAATAAAAAAAAAATGGGTTACGGTATATTATATGTTAACCCTCAAAATAAATGTATTATATTATATATTTGTTTTGTGTATTAATGTGTGTGTGTGTGTGTATGTGTATTATGTATAAATATGTGTGTGTCTGTATTGTATTATGTATCAACGTATATGTGTGTGTCTGTATTGTATTATGTATCAACGTATATGTGTGTGTCTGTATTGTATTATGTATCAAAGTATATATGTATGTATGTATGTGTATTATGTATCAAAGTATATAATTATGTGTATGTGTATTAAGTGTACGTTCAATGTGTGTGTGTATGTGTGTATTTTTTGTTATTCTCTTTACCCGTAGTAGTGTATCAGTGACTGGTGAGGGGAGGTGGGCGAGGGTGGCTGAGGCAGTACGTTCAACTTGACTCCTCAAGTATACGAGTTGGTTCACTACGGCTGCGTTTAGGTTCTGGGAAGATGTGGGTGTACCTGAGAGAGAGAGAGAGAAAGCTTTAGAAGGAGGGAAAGGGGAAAGGGAGAGAGTTTTACTGTGAATTACTCTCTTTTAATATACTGTTCTCTCTCTCTCTCTCTGTCTCATACATACACATACAGTCTTTCTCTCTCACAAACACATGCACAGTCTCTCTCTCTCATACACATACACACATGCACAATCTCTCTCTCTCACAAACACACACACACAGTCCCTCTCTCTCTCTCTCTCTCACATACACACATGCACAGTCTCTCTCTCTCACAAACATACACACACACACAGTCTCTCTCTCTCTCTCTCTCTCATACACACAAAAACACACACACACAGTCTCTCTCTCTCTCTCATACACACAATCTCTTTCTCTCTCTCACTCATACACACACAAACACACGCACAGTCTCTCTCTATCTCTCTCTCTCTCTCTCTCTCTCTCTCTCTCTCTCTCTCTCTCTCTGACACCTACCTATGACCTGACTGGCCTCCCCGGTGGTGTCAATGAGTTGTTGACATTTGACACAGAACAATTGGAGTGATTCAGCAACATTGTGAGCCACTGTCTTACTCAGAGCTCCATCCACCGCTGACACATTCAACTCACTGTAGGGATAGATAGATGGATGGATAGATAGATTAACATTGTGTGTGTGTGTGTGTGTGTGTGTGTGTGTGTGTGAGAGAGAGAGAGAACTGTATTTAGCTTACTGCATGGATAGATGGATGGATTAAGACTGTGTGTGTGTGTGTGTGTGTGTGTGTGTGTGTGTGTGTGTGTGTGTGTGTGTGTGTGTGTGTGTGTGTGTGTGTGTGTGTGTGTGTATGTATGTATGTATGTGAAACCTAACCTAACCAGAATATATCCACCTAACCTAATCCAACCTAACCAAACCAAACCTCACCTAACCTAACTTAACCTAACCTTAACCTAACCCAACCTAACCAGAATACACCCACCTAATCTCTCTCTCTCTCTCTCTCTCTCTCTCTCTCTCTCTCTCTCTCTCTCTCTCTATCTATTTATCTAACCTACCCTAACCTTACTTAACCTAACCTAACCCAACCTAACCTAACCTAACCTAACCAAACCCAACCTAACGTAACCTAACCTAATGTAACCCAACCCAACCCAAACCCAACCTAACCCAATCCAACCTAACCAAACCTAACCTAACCTAACCTGACCTGACCTGACCTTGTAATAGTTTTAATGAGTGCATCGACCTCCTCCCTGGCTGGCGGTGCGTCGTGTGCTGCAAACATGAGGTTCACGGGGTCCAGGAGCCTCGAACGACACCGTGACAAGTACGCCTCCTCCAGGGGCACCAGACTACTGCGCAGGGCTACCTCAGGGCTGTATGGTGGAGGGGGGGGAGGGGGGGGGGGAGTGTACAGTTAGAACCACTAATATGTTTATCAGCGGAAATATGTATACACGTGTGCTAAATAAATATAAACACAATAATATCTCCATTGTACAGTTATCATAATAATAATAATAATAATAATAATAATAATAATAATAATATCCACCCACACTTTCCTTCCATGGTAGTAAATATCTTAGTAATATAGATCAACACATGTATGATTTAACAGCACCTCATAATAATAATAATAATAATAATAATAATAATAATAATTGAGGGGGTTGCTTGAGTTGACGTAAGGTGTTGTCGTATGATTGTATTTTGATATGAAACTGATTTATTTGTATGATGGAAGGAAGGAAAATGTTGGTGGATATTTGATTGTGGATGTACATACATACATACATACACACACAAACACATACATACATACAGTGGACTCTCCAATAACGCGGTTTTGAGTAACGCGTTTTTGATTCAACGCGGTATAATATATAGGGGGGATATGATTAAATAACATTATTTGTTCGATTTAACGCGGTCACGCTCACCCGCTTACCCACACTACTTTTGGCGGGAAGCAGGGTGAGCTGCTCAGGCCCGCTCTCTGACCAAACAGACACGACTTAATCAATTCTTTAAAAGGAAGACAGATGTGGTGTCAGAGGAAGGTAACACGAGTGTGGAAGGAGAGCGAGGAGGTGTGGAGGGAGAGTGGGGTGTGGAGGGAGAGCGGAGTGAGGAAGGAGAGCGGGATGTGGAGGAAACACAGAGTGAGGAGGGAGAGCGGGGTGGGGAGGGAGAGCGGGGTGGGGAGGGAGAGCGGGGTGGGGTGGGAGAGCGGGGTGGGGTGGGAGAGCGGGGTGGGGAGGGAGAGCGGGGTGGGGAGGGAGAGCGGGGTGGGGAGGGAGAGCGGGGTGGGGAGGGAGAGCGGGGTGAGTAGGCAGACTGGAGTGACGAGTGTTAAATGTGAAGGAAAGTGTACCGTTACTTTACAAATATAAATAAAACGAGAATGTGGGTTTTTGTTGTTTGAGTCACCAACTACATACTTTAGTTTGACTCTACTATTCATACATTAGAGTAACAAAATCCCCAAAAGGTAGACTTTTGCATTGTCCAGGAACGCAACCCCCACTATTACCATTGTTTCCTATGCGGAAATTAAGTTTAAATAACGCGTTTTTTAATAACGCGACGTCTCCAGGAACGTAACTACCGCGTTATTGGAGAGTCCACTGTACATACATACAAATACAAAATATACAAACATATACATACAATTACAAAATACATAAACACAAACACATACAAATACACAAACACACACATATACAAAATACACAAACACACACATACAAAATACACACAAACACTCACTCAAAACTGGCCTCTTCTTCCTCCTCCTCGTCCTCTCCTTGGGTTTCGCTGTCCGCCCCAACGCCCGCCCCTCCCCCACCCCCACCCCCACCCCTCATCTCGGCACTGATACCCTCCAGTCGTCGCCACAGGTCCCCATACAGACGG
The DNA here is from genome assembly GCA_034508575.1 of Petrolisthes manimaculis. Classification (NCBI taxonomy): domain Eukaryota; kingdom Metazoa; phylum Arthropoda; class Malacostraca; order Decapoda; family Porcellanidae; genus Petrolisthes; species Petrolisthes manimaculis. The sequence goes on along the minus strand of JAWZYT010003204.1, from coordinate 12,164 downwards.
ATCAGCTTGGGGTAATCCACTTCTAGGTATTGACGGATGATGGTCGACTCTGTGGGCACGGATGAGTGAGATATATATGTATTGTGTAACTGTGTGTGTGTGTGTGTGTGTGTGTGTGTGTGTATGAATGAGAGAGAGAGAGTGAGAGAGAGAGACTGTGTGTGCGTGTGTATGTATGTGTGTAACTGTAACTGTATGGTGATATAATTATGTAAGAAGGAATTAATTAACTATTACTATTAACTATATTGTTGATAATAGGGATGAAGTCTTTTTACCATAACAACAACAAAATTAACAGTAAATACAAAATAATTATGGTCGTATAAAACCACTCCTCACAATTTTAACTGTAATATTAAAATACAGTTATACAGTCATATACAGTAAAAAATACAAAATAATTATGGTCATATAAAATCACTCCTCACACACACACACACACACCTTGACATATAAAACCACTCCACACACACACACACACATACACCTTGTCATATAAACCCACCCCTCTCACACACACACACAGTCTGTCTCTCTCTCTCACACACACACACACACAGTCTCTCTCTCATACATACACACACACACACACACAGTCTCTCTCTCTCTCTCTCTCTCTCTCACACACACACACACACACACACACACCTTGTCATATTAAACCACTCCTCACAGACACAGTCTCTCTCTCTGTCTCTCTCTCTCTCTCTCTCTCTCTCTCTCTCTCTCTCTCTCTCTCTCTCACACACATACACACACCTTGAGCGGCCTTGGCAAATTCGTGTGAGAGTATACGTGTGACATTCCTCCAGACGCGGGTGAAGAGATCACCTCGTCCCGGCCTCTGTACCTCATCCAGGAAACACACGTGGCTTATAGGGTCACGCTTCTTGGCCAGTACCTGTATGTGTGTTAAGGTGTTTAGGTGATGTGGTAACAGGGAGGTCATATAGCATCCAATAATAATAATAGTATACTGAGACAGAAGCAACAGGTTCAATGTGTAGTATAATATACTGTATACTGAATGAGTAATATAATAATAATAATAATAACAATGAAGCATTCGCTCGTAGAGCGAGGACTTGGAGAAAGTATGGCAGAAAAAGTCATGGCCTTGACCTTGACCTTTGACATTGAAAGTCAATTGGTGACATCGGCATTGTGGTCCCTACCTGTGGTTGTAATTTAATCAAAATCGGACCAGAAGTGAGTCCTACAGTGACCAAAACGCATGTGCAGAAATTGACCTGAAAATACAGACCCCTTGATTTTCGACCTAATGCTCAAATCACGAGTTTTAGGAATACGGCCATCGCTCAAGTACTATTAGAAGCAGAATTGAACATAGATTATTAAAGAAAAAGTCTGATCAAAATCAGATCTCTACAACCGAAATTATTGCAGTTTTATCAATTTTCAGTTTTTTTATAATTTTGACCTTGAAAAACAATAGGTGACCTAGAAATGTTGATGCCTACCTGTGGTGAAAATTTCAGCAAAATCGAAAAAGAATTGTGACCTGTAGACCACCAAGCTACAGACATACACACAAACACACAACATCATAGAGCAACATACTTGGCTTTCGACAAGTAATAATAATAATAATACTGTAGAATAATGAGAAAAAAGGAATAGGTTCAATGTGTATAATAATAATAATAATAATAATAATAATAATAATAATAATAATAATAATAATAATAATAATAATAATAATAGTATACTGTACTTTAAACTTTATACTGAATCAGGGTATACCTTGTGTAGATGTATATGTAAACACAGAGTATAATAATAATAGTATATTTAATCAGGGTATACTGTAAACTGTATATTTAACCAGAGTATACTGTAAACTGTATATTTAATCAGCGTATACTATATACATAATGAGTGTATACCTTGTGTAGATGAGAGGTCTGTACACACACATGGTAAATATCATCCATTAGTTTCTCCAGGTTGGACCACAGTGAAGCACGGAACTGTACAGACTGTCCTGGAGCTGGCATCACTGCTTTACCTGGTCCACCTATAACAACAAAATATAGAGTTGGTATCACTGCTTTCCCTGGATTACAATATACAGAGTTGGCATCACTGCTTTACCCAGTCCACCTATAACAATAACAATATACAGACCACCTACATATATATAATAAAATACAGTACTCTCTCTCTCATACATACACACCCCTCTCACCCACTCACGTACACACACACACACACACACACACACACACACTCACTCACTCACTCTCTCTCTCTCATACATACACACACACTCACTCTCTCTCACCCACCCACTCACACCCACTCACACACACACCTCTCACCCAGCTGTCCTCACCTCTCCTAATGTCGTGTGAGATGTGCATTAAGGCGTGGACATCGAGGGCTGATGACACACTTCTATTCAGACGAGTAATGAGGGAATCCAATATTTTCTCCACACTGGACACCAACACACCAAGGTTATGGAACACTTGTAATGCTGTGCCTACCTGCAAGTTATAACAATAATAATAAGAATAATAGTAATAATAATGATAATAATATATATATTATATGATAATAACAACAATATATAATAATAATAATAATATTTAATAATGATATCAAGACATCATTGTATGGCAACACCGCCCCTTAAAGATGCCAGCCACCACTCGCCCTTTGCTATCTTTATTTTTTTGTGACCTTGACCTTCGACCGATTTTGCCCAAAAGTTAATCATTTTGTTTTATGATGAATATCTATCAATAGAAAAAAAATGAACATCATACGGCTAAACCTGTGGACGCTAGACCATAAACAAACACACCAACAGATAAATAAATAAATATCCGGCACCGAAAACAATACACCCTCCCTTCGGGGCGGTGTAATAACATACCAGTAATATTATTAATAATAATATATAATAATAATATTAAATACTAATGTGTGTGTGTGTGACCTGTGTTTGGTTCTGTAGTTCCATGCCTCGGTCCAACATGGTGGCTGCTTGTTTCTCCACATCACTCCTGGCCTGACGCACCAACCTCTGTTCCTTCTCCAACACCTCAAGCCCACTCAGGTCCATATCACGGCCCAGGTGGTCTGTTGGAGGGGGGGGGGGGAGCGACGTTATAATTTATAGCTTCCGAGAAAGAACACACACACACACATGCACATATACCAGTACACACACACAACACACACACACAACAGACACATTTTAATCTTTCTCTCTCACACACACACTTTTTTTCTCTTTATCTCTCTCTCTCACACACACACATTTTTTTTCTCTTTCTCACACACTTTTTTTCTCTCTTTCTCACACCTACACACCTAATTCACATAGACTCATCGCTGCCTTGGTAATATCTCTGGGTTCAGTTGTGAGTTGTTGTTGTAATCGTTGTGAGAGCATGAGACAACGTATGACTCTCCTTAGCAGTTCACACGAAGCTTGTAGTCGTCCCAGTATGAGTGTGTGTTTGTCCACGCGTTGGTACGGCTCCACCACCCTTAGGCGCACTCGCTCCACGCCCGCCAGTAGCGTCTGTGTGTGTGTGGAGGAGAGAGAGAGAGGGGGATATGTGTGGAGGGAGAGGGGTGTGTGTGTGGAGAGAGGGTGTGTGTGTGTGGAGAGAGAGGGTGTGTGTGTGTGTGTGGAGGGAGAAGGGGGTGGTATGGAGGAGAGAGGGGGATACGTGGAGGAGAAGGGTATAAGTGGAGGAAAGAAGTGGTATAAGTGGTTTTGAACAGTATGTTTATAATTAAAAACAAGTATTGGTATCAGTTATATAGAAACACTAATAAAAACAATAACAATAATAACACTAATAAAAACAATAACAATAATAACATAAATAACACATAACAAATAATCTTATATGACATACAGAATAAATATACATATTCATACATACATACGTACCTGTATTCTAGTATGCATAGTATTAAGTATGTCTTCCAATGTTTCAACACCTGTAGCCTGGGATAATAAGTCTTCATAATGATTACCAACTTGACTCTCTATCTCTCTCTCTAAGCGGCTCAAACCTAAAGTGGAAGAAAATGTAATAATAATAATAATATGTTATAGTAATAGAAATATATAATATGTAATAGTAATAATAATAGAAATATATAATATGTACGGTAATAGTAATAATAATAGAAATATATAATAATATGTAATAGTAATAGAAATACAGTACACAATAATAGTACTAAAAGTAATAATAATAAAAGTATATACTGTACAGAAAAAAGAATAGAAAGAAAAGAAAAAAGTAAAAAAATATAGATATATATATATACAGCAAAAAAAATATATATATATACAGTATACAGAAATAGATAGATATACAGGTATACAGCAAAAAAAAGTATCTTATATACAGCAAAAAAAGTAACTTATATACAGAAAAAAAAAAAAAAAAAAAAAAAAAAAAATTGTCCCCAAACAGTACATACGGTAAACCCTTTAGTAGCGGGAGCGATATATTTCAGAATTTATTTTAGTAATACATTTACCTTCTGTTTTCACTGTGTCCCAGATATTGATTTCCTTCACTTCCCACAACAATATTGACCCCGATAGGTGGGGAGGGCATGAAGTATATCAGGGAAAGATCGGGGTTGAAACACGCCTTTGGAATATGTCCATGATTATAAACAACACCTGAGCAGCTGAGATCGAGACGTGATGAATCCATGCTTGTGATTGGCTGAAAACTATGACGTCATCAATGGCGGCCCTGCCTCCTATGACGTCATCAGTCGATCGTAGCATGACGTCATGACCCTGTGCGTCTTTACAACTGCTTACTCCCGCATGTGGTTAATTTTGCTAATATATATTTTTACTCCAATACCTGATTATTCAATATACAATTTCTCCCGGTTATTTTTAACTAACTATAACCAATGCAGCCAAGGCTGCATTGGTTGTAAGGGATATTTGGGAACCAGACGAACCTACCTGACCCAACCTAACCAAACCTGGACTGTGACAGACTACCGGGACCTAACCTGGGCAAACTACCGGGACCTAACCTGGACAGACTACCGGGACCTAACCTGGACAGACTACCGGGACCTAACCTGGACAGACTACCGGGACCTAACCTGAGAAGACTACCGGGACCTAACCTGAGAAGACTACCGGGACCTAACCTGGGCAGACTACCGGGACCTAACCTGAGAAGACTACCGGGACCTAACCTGGGCAAACTACCGGGACCTAACCTGGGCAAACTACCGGGACCTAACCTGGGCAAACTACCGGGACCTAACCTGGGCAAACTACCGGGACCTAACCTGGGCAAACTACCGGGACCTAACCTGGGCAAACTACCGGGACCTAACCTGGGCAAACTACCGGGACCTAACCTTGGCAAACTACCGGGACCTAACCTGGCTGTAGGGAACCTTTGGGAATCACACTAACCTTCCTGACCCAACCTAACCTAACCTGGACTGTGGCAAACTACAGGGAGCTAACCCTTAAATTACCCAACGCCACCAGGACCTAACCGGGGCACATGAAATAATTTGTTTATCTAGGTAATGTGTAAGAAAAAAAAAAAAAAAGCAAACTAACATACCATTTACATCGCTGGATATTTGTATATTTTGCTGATATCATTGAAGATTTGCTGAATTAAGTAATCCTTGTAATGTTTTCGATGTAAATACTCCTGCAGTTAACTATCCCGTATCTATTGGGATGTGCACCGTTCAGCTATTCTAGGCCTACTGGCAGTTTTTTGTGTTTTGGGTATGGACTTCCTTGTTTTTTGGGTTGAAAAAGTTCACTTTATGACAAATTGTGATATGGTGATATCAAAGTTGGTTCAGTAAACAAATTACGGATTGAAACAATATATGCAGGGCAGGGTTGTAAGTGTGTAATATTGTATATTATCTAGAAATCCTAATAGTATTATTTAAATAAAATAGTAACAATATTATAGGCAACTCAATGTTTTCCAACCAATAACATCAAAGAACATCCATGACGTCAAAACTAATGACGTCACGTACTCCACCAATAAACATCGAGTTTACAAACACGCTTCTCACACTCGTCTCTTGATACAAACATCTTGGTGTCTCCTTCAATCTAAGGGACACTGCACGCCACACATCAACTCCAAACTCATTTTACGTGGTTATATTAACATTATATCAACTGCATACCTTAAGAAATGCATTCCTTGACACTTATAATATAAGTAATATTAGTAAAGTAGAGATCTAGTAAGCGATACTTAAAATATTGTGAATAATCATCGCTCCCGCTACTAAAGGGTATACCGTACATACCTATATTAAGTTTGTTGAGGTGTTGAGCAATGATGACTCCCTGTACGAGGTGACTGGCATGACTCTGTACATCAAAGTCTGTAGCCAGGAACGGAGCGTACGTGTCTGTAAATAAAATGTAATAATAATAATAATAGTAATGATAGTAGTAATTTTAATAATTGTAGTCATAGTAATAATTGTAATGATAGTAATAATAATAATAATTGTAATGATAGTAGTAGTAATAGTAAAAGTAGTAATAATAGTAATACTGTAGTAGTAATAGTAGTAATAATAATAATAATAGTATTAATAATAATACAGTAATGGCCAGAAAAGGTACATAGGTGTCTGAAAAAAAAAATATATAATAATAATAATAATGGTTAGGTCAGGTCAGGCTAATTTCAAAATGGCCCATTAGAATATGACCTATTTACTGAATGTGTGTGTGTGTAGGCCTAATAGGTATGTATGTATATGTGTGTGTGTGTGTAATAGGTATGTATGTATGTGTGTGTGTATGTATACGTGTGTGTGTGTGTGTATGTATACGTGTGTGTGTATGTATGTATATGTGTGTGTATGTATGTATATGTGTGTGTATGTATGTATGTATACGTGTACGTACGGTATGTGTGTATGTATACGTGTGTGCAATAGGTATGTATGTATACGTGTGTGTAGATCCTACCTGTTGATTACCTGTGTGTGTATGTATATGTATATATGTGTATGTATGTGTGTATATACAACCTTTAATAAACTCACCATCTTCCTCAAATTCTCTGAAGATTGTGGACGTCATCTCTGAAAAATAAATAAAATAAACCATATTTCAATAAACAAACATATAAACATACAAATTATTTAGAGTATTATGAAGTATACATATAATAATTAAGGTAATGTTTAAATATAAATCAATAAAGTAATAATTCAATAATAAACATATGAATTAATCAGCAGGGTATTGTCAGTTATTTAATATCGTAATATTTCAATAACTATATAATAATAACTTACTAATTCAATATATAATAATAATAATAATATTATGAAAATGTCTACAGTGTTAGAAATATTGTTCAATATTCATAAAGTGTGAAAAAATGGCCGGAAATATGATTAAAAAATTCTTACCTTCAATATTTTGTTCTGTCACATCAGCAAAGTGTAGACGATGCAGTGTTGCCAGATCCCATTGACCACAAACCCCAACTTCAATATCAGAATTTCCCTTATTTATTACCTCAATCATTTTTTCTGTTTACTCTTGAAAATAATAATGGACGTTTATTTTGATATTTTAACATCTACCATCTTTATATAATTTCCCAGTGTGGTCTTCAAAATTAATTAAAAATAGATCATTTTTCCTGCATTTGGTAACACTGGTAAAGTATAGACGCCGGAATGTTATGGTTGGCAAAGTATAAGTACCGGAATTCTGTGGTATCGGAATTTTTATACTTACCTTTAAAACAAAATAACATCGTATATAAATTATTGAATCCCTTATAATCCTATCAGTAAGTATATTATGATTGTTTATATTTGGAATGCCTGTATTTTATTTACCTTATGAATTTGTGTGGATTACGAGTATAAAATATGTTAATTAAAATAATGCAGTAATGATAGGTAGTACCGAAAAAATAATTATATAACAATAATAATAATAATAATGATGTGTTAGTAAATTATATTCCTTTCACTGCCTTCGATTTTTATTTCCATTTTATTTTATAATGGGATTATAATCTAGACTGAGGTAAACAAATTAATTAAAACATCCTATGAAACATAGATAATATATTATATTTATTTTTGACACATGATATTCCATTATAGATACCTGATATAGATATGTATATGTATATGTATAGATATGTATATATGTATATATATGTATATGTTAGTATAGCTATATTACATCATCACATTAATTAAACATTAATTTAAATCAATAATGCAAATCACTTTCACTCACATTAATAAATTATAGGTTTAGGTATGTACTGTACAGCCACAATCCAACAACACTCTCCTTCAATAATAATAATAATAATAATAATAATAATAATAATAATAATATCCACCAACACTCCTTCCATAATAATAATAATAATAATAATAATAATAATATCCAGCAACACTCTCCTTCCATAATAATAATAATAATAATAATATTCACCAACAACATCAAACACAATTTATTTTATTACAGACATGATAATATTATTGTTATTAATAGTCAGAAAATTGAAGGTTATTGAGTCCTTCAAATATTGCCACGAAACACACACACACACACACACACACACACAGTCCTACAAACACACACACACACACACACACACAGTCCTACAAACACACACACACACACACACACACGATCACAGGGTATTTAATTAAGGTATTAAGGTGGTATATAATTCACTTTGGTTACATTGGAGTGCCTTGATTCCTCCAAAGTATGCCAGGAAACAATTAGCAGGACCAAATGAACAAAAGTAATGGCGTTTGTTCTGTTGTTGTTGTTGCTTGGAATAGTTTGGAGGAATCAAGGGCACTCCAATGTAACAAAAAATAAATAAATAAAATAAATAAATAAATAAATAAACATAAAAAATAATAAAAAATAAATAAATTAATTAACAACACCTTAATAAACAAGATATCATTGTATGGCAACACCGCCCCTTAAAGATGTCAGCCACCACTCGCCCTTTGCTATCTTTATCTTTTTGTGACCTTGACCTTCGACCGATTTTGCCCAAAAGTTAATCATTTTGTTTTATGATGAATATCTATCAATAGAAAAAAAATGAACATCATACGACTAAACCTGTGGACGCTAGACTGTTAACAAACACACCAACAGATAAATAAATAAACCTGTGGACGCTAAACTGTTAACAAACACACCAACAGATAAATAAATAAATAAATAAATATCCGGCACCGAAAACAATACACCTCTCCCTTTGGGGCGGTGTAATTAAACGAAACTTTCAGCCTCTTCTACTTCTATTTCTACATCTCTTCTTTTTCTTCTGTCATCATCACGAACACAACGAGAGAGGAACGGACTTACAGGTGGACTGACTGTAGTGGTTGAATCAAGACTAGTATCATCTCGTGGTCTGGTCAAAGCGAGGTGGTTGACATTACCCCACAGATCAGTACATGGAGCTGTAATATTTTGTTTATCCACCAACAAGGGACGCCTCTCTGATTCTGTGTGTGTGTATGTATTAAAACGTGTTAGTAGGAACTTGTTAGGACCGTTGTTACTGTTGCTGTTGTGGATACTGTTGCTACTACTACTGCTACTACTGCTACTGTTTCTGTTTAATTTGTCGTTACTGTTGCTTCTACTGTTGTTTCGGTTTAATTTAATGCTGTTGCTACTGTTTCTGTTTAATTTGTTACTGTTGCTGTTGTTTCTGTTTAATCTGACGCTGTTACTACCGTTTTTATTTAACCTGACGCATAAACTACTACTGTTATTACTGTTACTATTACTGTTATAGTTCCGTGTTCTGTTTCCGTTTAATCTAACTTTACTACCGTTGCCTCTGTAGTAGTTACTGTTGGTTCTGTTGCTGTTGCTGTTGTTACTGTTGACGTTGTGGTGTCTACTGTTGCCGGCACTACTACTACTACTACGTGAACTGGCAGTAGTAGTAGTAGTAGTGGTAGTAGTAGTTGTTGTTGTTGTTGTTGTTGTTCTTTGTATGCCCAGTAACCTGTAAATATACATATAGAAATTAGGTTGTGTGTGTGTGTGTGTGTGTGTGTGTGTGTGTGTGTGGAGAGAGAGAGAGAGTTACCATATATGTGTGTGTGTGTGTGTGTGTGTCTGGAGAGAGAGAGAGAGAGAGAGAGAGAGAGAGAGAGAGAGAGAGAGAGAGAGAGAGACAGAATGTTACCATATATGTGTGTGTGTGTGTGTGTAGAGAGAGAGAGAGAGAGAGAGAGAGAGAGTTACCATATGTATGTGTGTATGTGTGTGTTACATGACATTTTTATTACACCATATAATTAATCTGTCAGTTTTCTCTTAAAATGTGATAATTTTAATTCAACAATGATATAGTTTTAATTTACTGGACCACTGAGAGAGAGAGAGAGAGAGAGAGAGAGAGAGAGAGAGAGAGAGAGAGAGAGAGAGAGAGAATGTTACCATATATGTGTGTGTGTGTGTGTAGAGAGAGAGAGAGAGAGAGAGAGAGAGAGAGAGAGAGAGAGAGAGAGAGAGAGAGAGAGAGACAGACAGAGAGAGACATCAACACACACAGAAACACACACATACAGAGAGAGAGAGAAGCACAGAAACACACACATACACACAGAGAGAAAGAGAGAGAAATAATACAGAGATCCACCTGTAAAATTCTAATCTGATCTTGATAGGGAGAGAGAGAGAGATACCAAAATAACAGAGACTGACCTGTAAAATGCTTCTCTGATCTTGATAGAGAGAGAGAGAGATACCAAAATAACAGAGACTGACCTGTAAAATGCTCCTCTGATCTTAGATGAAGTAATGTTGTATAGAATAGGGTTGATGGCTGAGTTTAAGTATACCATTATTCTGAACGCATACAGTAAGTTGAAGTATACCTCCTGTATGGGGGAAAAAAGTATACATACATACATGTTATACATACATATATACATACATATTATACATACATACTCAGAGAATACTTACATACATACATATAGGTTATACATACATATATACATACATACACTCTCAGAGAATACATACAGATTATACATACTAAGAGAATACATACATACAGATTATACATACATATATACATACATACTCACTTTAGTATGAAAAATAAACATCTAGACTATATTACTGTATGTTTCCAAGTTGTAGCCAATAAATCATAGAAATAATATTAATGTAATCTTCCCCTATGTAAATTTTCAGCCTGACTGCTATGTAAATAAACCGTTAATTATTATTATTATTATTGAACTTAACCACACACACTACTCACACACACACACACACACACACACACACACTCACTCTCTCTCTCTCTCTCTCTCTCTCTCTCTCTCTCTCCAACACACACACACACACAGACATACACACACAAACACTCCCTTCCCCTCCCCACAACCATCCCCCCACCCTTACACACACACACACACATACATAATCCCTCCCACTTCCCACCCCACACTCTCTCTCTCTCTCTCTCTCTCTCTCTCTCTCTCTCTCTCTCCAACACACACACACACACACACTGACCTTATTCACTTTCTTCTCCGTTTCCTCAGTAATAAAGATGAACCACAAACTAAAGACTCTATATGGAAGGAGACACACGAAGAATACAACCACAATAGTACCCAACATTATCACTACCTGTAAAGAGAAGGGGGGAACTGTTAGGTCATGTGCCGTCAGAAGAGGAGGAAGAAGAAGAAGAAGGGGGTGATAGATAGGTGGGACAGTGAAGTCATAAATTTAGACTAGCCCATAAGCCCGTGCAACGAACGGAATGAAGTATAAGGTAAAATAATGGTATGATATGTTTTCCTTCCCAGCGGTGGCAGCGTGGAATGTAAACAAACTGAGTGGGTTGCCAGGTGTACGATAATAAGTGAAGTATGTGTAATTAAGTAATTAGTGGGGTGTTTTTTTGTGACGAAAATATCCTCTGTCCCCCCTCACTGTCACACACTTTCCGTGTGTGAATTCCTGGCGATGTAGGTGGTCACATGACAATTTGTATACCATGACACACAAACACACTCTATGTATTTACATATATAGATTAGGTTAGATTAGATTAGATTAGATTAAGTTATTA
>JAWZYT010003203.1:177500-180044 GCA_034508575.1 Petrolisthes manimaculis | reverse complement strand
ATTCCTTTGTATTCCTTCTATTTAATTAAACACTATCTCAGTCAGTCCTCTCTCCCTCTTATCTTACTCCTTCTCTCTCTCCCTCCCTCTCTCCCTCCCTTCTCCCACCTTCGTAATTTCCTGCCCCTCCCCTATCTATATAACTTCACGGGAATTCCTGTACACCCCCCACCCCCCTACCCCCCCGAATGCACTTAGTAGGGGGTTAGAGGAGGGACTATAGTTATGGGAGATGGTGGTAAACAAAATTCCCAGCCACACCTCACTGCAACCTTTTCCTATGTAGCCTAGACTCCATCCAACCAACACACACACTCATCTATATAGATTTTTTAATATACTGTTCTGGACATATGAAACACACACACACTTGAAACGGGGGGGGGCCCTACATTGAGCCTTTTATATTAGTGTGTGTGGTGTGTGTGTGTAGCATAGGGTAGGATGAGACGTTGTGTGTGTTGTGTGTGTGTGTGTGTGTAGCATAGGGTAGGATGAGACGTTGTGTGTGTGTGTGTGTGTGTGTGTGTAGCATAGGGTAGGATGAGACGTTGTGTGTGTGTGTGTGTGTGTGTGTGTAGCATAGGGTAGGATGAGACGTTGTGTGTGTGTGTGTGTGTGTGTAGCATAGGGTAGGATGAGACGTTGTGTGTGTGTGTGTGTGTGTAGCATAGGGTAGGATGGAGACGTTTGTATGTGTGTGTGTGTGTGTGTGTGTGTGTAGCATAAGAAGCGACACGTCCTATTCTATTTTTGGTAAACGGTCCGTTGGAAGTGTGGGTCTTTTTCATGTATCCACAACTCTACCCCGTCAACAACAACAACAACAACAACGATACCAATGATAATAATAATAATAATAGCAACAACAACAACAACAACAACATTGCATCATTTACGGTCCCATTGTGAAAGTATATATATGCAAACCCACACATATTAAATTCTAGTCACCCTTACATACACTCACCCTTACACTCACCCTTATACATACACTCACCCTTACATACACTCACCCTTACACTCACCCTTATACATGCACTCACCCTTACATACACTCAGTTCTCTAACCATCTCTGCCTACCCATGAATTTCCTGCCCAACACACATACACATACACACACTCACACACACTCACACACACGAACACACACACACACACACGTACGCACACACACACTCACTATTTTTTGTCCTCCCCACACACCCAAGATGAGGAGGAATGAGTGAGAATATGAGTGGAATAGGAATGGGTGAAATAGGTATAAGAGAAATGAGTGGAGTGGGCAGTGAAATAGAAGGAGGAATGGGGAGATGTGTTGGGGAAAATGCATCGTCTCTCTCTCTCTCTCTCTCTCTCTCTCTCTCTCTCTCTCTCTCTCTCTCTCTCTCTCTCTCCTCAGTTAAAACAGGGAAGAGAGAAATGGTGAAGGGAGAGAGGAGGAGTTTTTGTCTCGTGTGTGTGAAGTCTGACAAGGTGAACTACCCCCCCTTCCCCCCCCCTCCCCTTTCCTTTACATCTACCCCCCCCCCCCTCTTACATCTACTCCCCCTAAACCCCCTTCCTTTACATCTACCCCTCTCCCCCCTTCCTTACCTCTACCCCCTCCTTACCCCCTTCCATTACATCTATCTACCTTTTCTTAGTTCCTATTTTCTCTTATTTTCTCTCCTCTTCCCTTTCTCTCATTTATTTTCCTTTCTCTTCCCATTCTCTCGCTTCTTTTCCTTTCGTCTTCCCTTTATTTTTATTCCTGTGTTTTCCTCATTCTTTGTTTCCTATTAATTATGCTTTCCTTGTGTGTTTTATTGTCCCATTCTTTACTCCTCTTTTCTCTCTCTATATATATCTCTCTTTCTATTTTTTCTCCATCACTTTTTTCTCTTTTATCTCTCTCTTCTCTTTCTTTTCTATCTCACTTTATTCCCTTATCTCTCTTTCTCTTCCTCTAATATCCTCTCTTTTTATTCTCTATGTATGTATGTCATGCTGTACAATGCAACACTCTATACACACACACACACACACAAACACACACACACACACACACACACACATGTCAGACAGATGGAATAACACGTACACATAATTGAGTAACTCGCCGCCAGAGGGCCAATGACGTAACAACACCATCCACCACCCACAGTAATAACAGTGACCAAGATACACACACAGACACAAAAACTATCTACAGTATAAAAACCTGGAAATGGAAAGTTATCATTCATGCTACAGGAACAGTTGCCAAAAAAGATACTGCGACAACTATTGATACAACATCAAAAATATATTAATGTCCATAGTTGTTTGTAGGGATTATAAGTATGTATTACAGAAGGATAATTATGTATATTTAATTCTGTTATACATGCCTTTATAGTCCCTACAAGTAGTTGTGGATATTACTATGGTTAAAGTTCTATCAAGATTTGTCGCAATACCTTTTTTTGGCAAGTGTACATAATAAAACTCTTCTTTTTTCTGTATCTTTTCGTTGATGCAAAACAGATTCTTCATGTAGCAACTCAAAATGCTCAGTTATA
>JAWZYT010003203.1:147500-175000 GCA_034508575.1 Petrolisthes manimaculis | reverse complement strand
CCTTCCCCTTCCATTTTCTCCTCCTTCCTTCCTTCTCTCCCCTTCCTTCTCTCTCCCTCTTCTCCTCCCCCTTCCTTCCCTCTTCCACCCTTCTCCTTCCCCTTCCATCTCTCTCTTCTCCTCCCCCTTCCTTCCTTCCTTGCCTCTCCCCTTCCCCTAACTTCCTCCTCCACTCCCCTCTCCCCCTCACTTTCCATAACTTCCTCCTCCCCTCCCCTTTCCCTCTCCCTTCTCCCTCCTTCCTTCCCCTCTCCCTTCCCATCTCCCTCCTATTACCCCTTCTCTCCTTCTCCTTCTTCTCCCTACATCTATTCTCCCTGTCTTTCCTAGCTCCCCCCCCTACCTCCCCCCTCCACCGACCTCTTCTCTCCCCTCATTGCACATCTCCCTGACCTCATCTCTCTCTCTCTCTCTCTCTCTCTCTCTCTCTCTCTCTCTCTCTCTCTCTCTCTCTCTTTTCCACTGGTTCCCCTGGTCACTGCTTCCCCCTTGCCATTTCCCCTCCCCACTCCTTCCCTCCTGTCATTCCCCCTCTCCAGTTACTTCCCCTCTAACTCCTTCCCCTTCCATTCCCCCCCCTCCCACTGCTGCCCCCTACCCCCCATCAATCACCCTTCCATTTCTACCCCTTCCACAATTCCTGTACCCTATAACCTATAATAACAAAAAACATCACACACTTATAAATCACTGTCTTATATACAAACAAACCTATAACCTAATGATTTATTACTACGATCATCAATTAACCAACCTCCTTACTAACTAACTAACTAACTAACTAATTCATTCACTCATCAACTAACTAACTAACTAACTAATTCACTCACTCATCAACTAACTAACTAACTAACTAACTAACTAACTAACTAACTAACTAACTAACTAACTAACTAACTAACTAACTAACTAACTAACTAAATAACTCACTCACTCACTCACTCACTCATCAACTAACTAACTAACTAACTAATTGATTGACTGACTGACTAGTCCATGTAACCACTTGACCAACCAACAAACAAACTATATTATTTACTAACCTTATAATTATAGCCCAGTGATGATACAGTAAAAATGTTATAGTGATTAGATACAGCTGTAGTCTATTATTATTATTATTATTATTATTATTATTATTATTATTATTATTATACACACATACACACTCATGCTCACACACAGTCACATACATACACACACACACACACATGCTCACACCTACTCACAGTCACACACACACGCACTCACATTCACACGCTCACACTTACACACTCTCTCTCTCTCTCTCTCTCTCTCTCTCTCTCTCTCTCTCTCTCTCTCTCTCTCTCTCTCTCGTACTAAATGTCCTTGTGATTCAGTTTGAGAATTACCAGTTGTTGCTGCTGCCTTTCACCTTACGTCTTCCTTTCATTCATTCATTCATTCATTTATTCCTTTCATTTCATTCATTCCTTCCTTTCATTCATTCATTTCTTTCTTAATTCATTTTTTTATTAATTTCATTCAATCATTCATTTCATTCATTTATTCCTTTCATTCATTCATTTTATTCATTCATTCATTCCTTTCATTCATTCGTTCTTAATTCTTGTTTTTTTCATTCATTCATTCATCCACTCATTCATTCATTCATTCATTCTCTGTTCTGTCAGTCTTTTCCGCCTTTGTTCCTTTTTATCCTCGTTCGTTTTTTTCCACCTCCTTTCCCATTTACCTTTTCACTCTTCTCCATCCTTCTCTCTCTCTCTCTCTCTCTCTCTCTCTCTCTCTCTCTCTCTCTCTCTCTCTCTCTCTCTCTCTCTCTTTCTCTTTTCATCCACCACCATCATTCTAACCTTGTATTTCTCTCCTTCCTTCCTTCGCACATCTACTTTTATATTACCTCTTTTTTTTCATCCTTTCTTTATTCCTTCCCTCCTTCCTTCCTTCCTTCTTTCATTCATTCATTCATTCATTCATTCATTCATTCATTCATTCATTCCTTCTTTCCTTCACTTTGTCCTTCCTTCCTTCCTTCCCTTCCTTCTTTCCTTCCTTCATACATCATCTTCTATTACCCTTCTATTTTTTTTTCCTTCCTTCAGATGGCCAGAGATAGACCAGACAGCCTTGCTTTACTCAGGTCTCCCCAATTGTATACTTTTTTTTTTTATCTCTTTTTTTTTTTTTTTTTTTTTTTTTTTTTTTTTTGCAGAATTAGAAAAAACGGGGAATGGAAACCTGAAAATGTGAGAGTATGAAGGGTCAGGGTGATGCTACAGAGACCTATACCTATACCTACCCAGTATGTAGTATGAAAATATAATGGAAAATGAAAAATAAATAATAATAATAATAATAACAATAATAATAGCAGTAATAATATGAATAATATCAATAATATCAATAATAATAATAGTAATAATAATAGTAATAATAATAATAATAATAATAATAATAATAATAATAATAATAATAATAATAATAATGTTAAAAATAATAATAATATATATGGAGCTCCAATTTTTACAGTCAAGGAGTTTGTGCCCTTAATTTTGTTTATTATCGTGTATGAGACTTGGAGGCTTCTGATTCCTCCTGACTATACCACGAAACAAGCTCCTTCAATAGAGGTGCTGTTTCGTGGTAATATTTGAAGGACTCACTAACCTCCAATTTTCTGACTATACAACATGAACGTCCAGGTTATAATACAGTGTTGATATATTGGAGACTTTGGAGTGCCTTGATTCCTCCAATGCACCACATGAAACACAACCAAATCAACAAATATACTGCATGTGTTCTGTTGCTTGGAATATATTTTTGGTGGGAGGAATCAGTTGCTCCAGATTCACCAATGTTGTACACTTTTGTCTTTTGTTGGTGAATTGGAGGGACCCTGATTCCTCCAATTAATTCAGGTGGTGTGTTTGTTTCCTGACATACATTGGAGGAATCAGGTGCCTTCTAATATACCGACAAGAGTATGTACAGTTGGCAGCATAAGTTGACATACATTGGAGGAATCAGGTGCCTTCTACTTTACCGACAAGAGTATGTACAGTTGACAGCATAAGTTCGCTTCATTTCCACCTACTTATGTATTAGGTATAGTGATGTTGTAATACAATTTTAACACAGAGATGACAGATATATAGTTCTCATATGGTAAATTACGTATATATGTTGTTGTTGGAATAAAAACTGGTTCAGAATGCAACTATTTGGTTATATTAGTAATATTACGTACACGAGAATGTTTAAGTTATCTAGGGCTTTCCTTTTATGTGTGTGTGTGTGTGTGTGTGTGTGTGTGTGTATGTTATTAAATAGGAGACCTTCTCACAATAAATGTTTTGTGTTTTTTATCGCCTTCATTGTAACCTAGGCCTACATTTGTCTGTCTGTGTGTGTGTGTGTGTGTGTGTGAAAGTATCGTCATATGAATGTTAACTGTACACACAAGCATTGAGTTAATCAGAATGAACCTTGAGTCATTTCATTCGTATTATTTTGTTTCTATTACTTTATATTATTGGTATTTTTATTTTATTTTCTGGTGCCCAATTGAATTACTGTATAATTATGCAAAACTTAAATTCTATCTCTCATTCTCGATACTTGGAATATAAAAAATGTCATGTGAATAAATCTTTTTGAAATCTTTTATAAAATCTTTGTATGTCAATGTACTGTACCGTCAAGGCCATAAGTCATGTCTTCAACCCCCCCCTCTCCCTCTCTACCTCTCTCCTCCCATTGCTACTCCCTGTCACTTCTCTCTCTCTCTCTCTCTCTCTCTCTCTCTCTCTCTCTCTCTCTCTCTCTCTCTCTCCCCTTCCCACTCTTTTCCCCTGTTACTCTGCTTTCCATTGTTACACCCTGTTACTCCCCCTTCCCACTCCTCCTTCCATTGCTACTCCCTGTCACTCCCCCTTCCACTGCTACCCCTTGTCACTCTCCCTTCCCACTCCTTCCCCCTGTTACTCCCCACTCACTCCCCTTCTCACTCCTTCCCCCTGTCACTCTCCCTTCCCACTCCCCACTCCCTCACCCTGTCACTCCTTCTTATACATACACAGTGATGAGAAAGTGTCCTTGAATGTGTTTACAGTACTGTGTGTGTGTGTGTGTGTCTCTAGTTACCTTCATTCTCTCCTTATCCACATGGCGTGACCAGTCCACACTTATACTATCACAAGTCAGGGATTATTTTCACATTATACACACAAATATACATAGAATATTCAGAAAGCAACCTACCCATTGGTCCTAACATGGTCACACTTTACGTCTATACTTAACTGTATTTCATATTCCAAACAAAAACATATATATATATGTAAACAAAGGACTTTCAAACAGCAACCTACTCATTGGTCCTAACATGATGGTCTACGTGTATTCACAACTGTATCTCATATTACAAAGAAAATATATATATATGTTACAGGCAGATAGTGAAATCAGGCTTTACACGTAATGACTGAACATTTCAGGCATTACACGAAATGACTAATTCACTTAGTCGGTTCATGAAATGACTAAAATTTCTAGGCATTTCGTGTAATGACTGAAATATCGATATTCATATTACGCTTATAGGTGCCTCAACTGGTTTAGGCATCAAGCGAAATGGCTCGAAGCCCCAAATATTCTAATATTCTATAGACCTAGACCGAGTGAATTGACTCGAAACAGTATATAATGATAGGTTCATATCAAACTCGGTGCCTGGAGCTATGAATTACCACCAAGAAGTAGCTCAGTTGAGAGTGGAGCTTAGCAGTGCTTACATGGGAGTGGAGCTCACACAAGCTACGATGGAACAGACAGAGCAGCAACCAACTGATTATGGTTCAAACGAGAACAGTATAAAGTATTCGAGAAAAGCAAGATGCACTTAATACCTAAGGAAACGTATAATAAAACCATTGAAGAACTAAAGACATGCTGCTCAAGAAAGTTCGTCCAAGTCTCCACATGGTAACTACGTGCTGGACAAGTAAGTATTATTTTTTTTTTTTTTTTGCCAGGGTTATTATGTCAATATTTCACAAACTTGTATCAATTAGGCATTACGTGAAATGCCCGACAATAAATCTTTCATTTAAATTATGTCAATATTTCACAAACTTGTAGCAATTAGGCATTACGTGAAATGCACGACAATAAATTTCAGTCATTACCGTAAATGCCTAGAAATTTTAGTCATTTCATGAACCGACTAAGTGAATTAGTCATTTCGTGTAATGCCTGAAATGTTCAGTCCTTCCTGCTTGCGGCGCCTAATATCCATCAATCAAATCAATTCTTCTTATTATTATTATTATTATCATTATTATTATTATTATTATTATTGTAGTCTCCTAAGGTTCTCCCGACCTCTCCCTCACCTCCAGACGTCTAGCAGCAGGAAGTAGAACAAAGAGTTTCCTATAATTAAACAATTTGTGTTATAATGATGGTCTTTGTCTGTGGTAGAGTGAAGATCAAATTTGTGCTTGATTCTTGGAATAGCCTATCTCGCGGTAACTTAATAATATACTATTATAGCATCTCCATCATCAAATATACCAATCAATTAAAAATGAGATACAATTAGGCTACTCCCTTGTCCATAGAAATTTGAGCTGATCTGTATTCCTATCATTTAATTGTCTTGTCTGTCACTATTTATTTTTTATAGTGCCTCTTTCCTTGCTTCTTTGAATTTGGCACATTTGTTTGCATTGTATCCCATTGTACCTTTAACCTGTATTTCACTCTTTCACCTTTGTACTTTTATTTGAACTTTGTGTCTATATTTACAGTGTCCCATTATTTGTAGGCCTAATTAATTAAGCGTAGTGTGTTTTCATATTTCTACTATTCGTGCCTATATAGCTCTGTACGGCAGGGTTAGGCTATGACCTATTAAGTAAAAAAATATGGATGATGAAAAATGAAAAAGAGTTGGAGGGTATGGATGTGGGGAGGGAGAAAAAGTGGAAAGAGGAGGGAGAGTATGAGTAGATAGCCACACCCATATTTGTTGTAACCACACACACACACACATACACAGCCACTCCTATTATACTTCAACCCATGACCCACACCACACACTACACTACACTACGCAGGCTGCATGCAGTCTCGCTTTCTCTGCCCTAGTACCGGTTTCAATGGCATGGGAGAACTGTATAACTAAAATTGGTGATGATGAAATAAGGAAGATGTGTTCAACTATAGGATGAAATAAATTAGTATAATGAAGATTTAAGGTGCCATGAAACTTACAACACGTCATGTATAGTGCCATATGAAGCACAAATCAAACAATACAGCCCAAGGGGTAAGCTATTTTTAGCGTGCGTCATCCCACAATACAGCTAAATATAGACCACCTTAGCAACGGGACCTGCCGCAAGAAAAAAAAAAAGTAAGAAACTGACCGCTGCCTTACGTAATTTTTTATATACACTAGGCGTGGGTAACGAACTCCTGTCTTGTGTACATATGTGTGATTATACAAGCACTGCGTGTAAGCAACCCTGGTGCTTCAAACTTTGAGTACTGGATATTAATGAGAAAATAAATGGAAAGATACAAGACAAAACACAGACGAGAACATTTTTTTCAATAAAACATCAGTTGTCATCCCTGAAAGTCTCCAGAATCCACACATTCAGACATCCAACCATCCATTTTGCATATTATTACCTAAACAATATTTTCCATAGCGCTGAAAATTAAGGATATATTGAGAAGCAGCCTACGGACGCGATGACATATTTTGTACCTGAGGCGGAGGAATACATAATAGGTGGCGTTTGTATAAAACTTCTCATGTCAAGTTAGTTTTGATAACAGATAAAGGGAAAGAATAACTCAATTTTTGTTTTAATTAGAATGAATGTAATTATTACAATGATATATTTACAATTGTTTCAAAATCAACACTTTTAGAATGTACGATTAATTAAAAGGACTACAAGTGTAAAATAATGGTTAATGCAAGTATACGCAAATGCAAGCAACTTAACAATATATTATTGCTCTCTCATGACGTTATCTGGGACTTTCATGCATTGAGAAGTATGGGGAGGATTAATAACAATATAACATACGTATTACTGATATACTATCAGACGTAAATGAAAGGTTACACACATTAATCATAACATAAACTCAAAACAATTAATGCATTCTATGAACAGCAAAAAGTTAAACAAGTCGAACGAAGTATAGTATAGGACAATTAATAATAGAGGCCAATGTCAGAATAATCAGGCGTCATCTTTCCCAGGAGAGAGGGGAAAGATGTACAGGTGTGGTTGTGGTTGTGTGGGAGTGAGCGAGAGGGGACCACTCGGAAAAGGTGCAACAATAAAAATAACTAATAAATAGCAACATATATGCACGAAACATTGCTCATATAGGCGATCGATCCTCTAGAGAGAATCACGTACACTTATCACTGAGGAAGTAAACGGGCTTCAAAAGATTAATAGAATGCTGTCAATTCATCCATGCCAGCTAATGTGAGACGGGGAAGGAAGGGTGAAAATAGCCGTAGTAGCTAGACAAACAGACACACAGACAGACAGTCATATGAAGTTGCAGACATAGGGGGCAACGTTTAGGACACTGTGATATTGTATATGAAAAGTGGAGGCTTCTGATTCCTCCTGACCATGCCATGAAACAAGCTCCTTCCATATAGGTGGTGATGTTTCGTGGCAATAATTAAAGGACTCGTATAACTCCAATATTCTTACTACATCACAACTAGGGTGCCTTAAAACGAAATAATAAGCAAATTAAGAATGAAAGTCCCTGAAAACAATGACCATCGCTGCCTGTCTGCCTGGTACGAGGAGCAGGAACGACGAGGCTAATAGATACACCCACCAGAGCTAGAAGAGGAACCGTATAAATGATAAATGATGATTATTAATGGGGTGAAGAAAGAGAGAGAGAGAGAATGAAAGGGAACTAGAACGTCGGGCGGATGGCCAGGGAAGGGTACTGTCTGGCAGGGCGGTAGTGCGGCCCAGCATGTCTCCGTGCTAGTGGTTCGCAGTTCTCTCTATCTCACCATAATTTCTCGGCCCTTATACCCTGTACTTGAGGTGTGAGGTTATATCCCGCGGTGTGAGTGTGAGTGAGGTGGGCATAATAAGGTGGCAAGACAAAATGGCCACGGGTTGGTTATATATTATTAAAAATGGTTCGCTCCAAATGCCCATAACTTCCTCTTTTTTTATTCACCATTAATTTCCCTTTCCCCGTTTAAGTTAATTTTGTTATGAATTACGTTTTACATCAAGGAAGAAAATGAAAAATGTGAAGTGAAAGAAAGTCTAGTGCAGTGACAGTGGTAATGAAGTGAATCCATAATATTATTCTATTATATTATTTCGTGTCGATAATATAGAAATCATAATAATAACAATAATAATAATAATAATAATGGTATGATCAGTAATGTAGTTTATTATAATTCACCATAAGTAGTATTTTATGTAAGTTATGGTTATATTGTATGGAATATACGGTAATTGTCTTATCCATGTTACTTTACCAATTATAAATAAGATTTTTTTTTATTATTTATGTGTTAATTCATTAGCACTAACTATATTACAGTATATTTTATTGTCTAACTTATATTCCACTACTCAAAGACAATGGCCATATTTCCCAGATGATTATAATGGTTTACTGATACCCACAACAGGCTTAAGTTAGGGTGGTATTATTAGGTAAGGAAATTGCTCTTTGTTGCTCAGTTTGTGTTGCAAAATAATGCAAATGAATCAGCGAAGAGCCTTTGGAATTGTTTCCGAATTACACACGTGCGAGATATCTAATTTTCACTGTGATATACTGTACATTGTTATGGTCAAATTTCCATAAGTTTGATATAGGTCTTACCTTACATGGCTCCCAGTAGTCTATTAAGGTTAGGTCCCAGTAGTCTGTCATGGTCCAGATTAGGTCAGGTCAGGTCAGTCTAATTCTAAAACAAACTAACGTTAATACTATTTGTGCTCGTCAAAACTTGGAAAACCCGAGCCAGCTTTTGCCAAATGCTGGGTGATGGGGTATAGCCAAAACAGGATATTTGCACAATAAAAGAATGATAAAATCAAACTAATCACATGATAAACTATAGGAAAAACTATGTTTTGTCTGAAAATCTCTTAAATATATGCGTAACTCAGAAAATTTACATTGCCTTTTCCTCATTTTTTTAATAATATCCCCCCTTAGAGATCAATGTGACGGGAATGAGGACCCCAGTTAAGTTTTGATATGGCTTTTTCACCCACTTGATGCCTTAACCACTTAGCCACGGGCCTTATCTACCGTGGAAGCTCTCTCACAGACCTTTCTCCCACACTCGCGGTCACTCTGAAACAACACATTTGATGGCTAATAGCTTGTAAACTACTCATGCTACATAAATAAATGATACAGGATATTGAAGTACAAACCTTTAGCTGTCTCTTGATGTAGCCTATTTGTGAAAACTAAATGGACATCTGTGGGATAGGTAGCCAGCTCATAATGACAACTCAAAATTCACTAATGCATTTTATTTACTGTACATATCTAAGTAAGTTTTCATACTCTGATTTCATTATAAAACATGTCAGAATTACATTTTTCAACACAACAATATGAAATAAAATGTCACTGTCGGTTTTACGTACATATATGGTAATTAGAGAAAAAAGACGAGTGATGAAAATAGGTCCTCCCATCCTCACTGCTCTAGTCTAACTGAGTGGAGGTGGCTGGCTGGACTTGGGTTAGTCTCTTGGCTCTCACCCTCAGTGTTGCCAGCCTGAAACTAGCTTGTTAGGAATTGTGCAAATTTAAGTACTACACTGACAAAAATTCTCGCTACCCGGGGTCCTCGACGCTTGTTGCTGACTCATCACCCGCGGTTTAAGGGTTAAGGCAGTCATAATATACTTTTGGTACATTGAACGGCTACTGATTCCTCCTTAATATGCTATGAAACGGGGCCAGATAAACTAAAAATAATGGTGTCCTGTTACTTGGAATAGTGTGGAGGAATTAGTTGCTCCTAATTTGCCATCACTACTACATCCAGCCCCTAAAATGACTAATGAAGCCTTGTATGGTTTAACTTTATTATCGTACAATACACAACCATACCGGTATTTAAAAATTTCAATGACTGGGATGTGGGATTTCTGTTTACAAATGCTGGCCTAAAAATCTCTTCCTTAGTAGGGTAACCTGGTTTTAAATATATGCAATACAGTACCTTACTCATAATTGAATGGCATATTGAAACTACACTATCTCGTACAATTCAGGTTGTGAAAGAAATTGCCATACAAGAAAAGTACCAGCTAATAGATATCTAAAGCACCAGTAAATGCATTTGATAATGAGTTTGTAGTTAATGTGTTTCCAGATTATTACTTATGAGTGTTAATTGACATATATATACCCTATGTATTTACAGTCGGCAAAAATAGTATCAACACCAGCCTTACATTGAAATTTTTAAAATGTGCACAGTAAGGTTGGTACTTCTGATGTGTGGTATAATAGCTCAGTGTTGCCATATTTGAAATCTATCTCATTACCAAACTCCTCAATTTTTATTACCAAACTGCAGTTTCCATTATTTCCAAATTATTAAAACAAGAGTAATATATATATATGTAGTTCTGTAAGTTAATTTAAAAGACAGCAGACAATATGTAGTCAGGAATACCAACACTACATATCACTGTCCAAAAAGGTGGTGTTGATACTTTTTTTGCCGACTGTACCTACAGTACTGAGTTATAGAGAAATTTGCTATACTTGTGTTTGTTAATCTCTGTACAATAATTCTCATGTCATACCTTGTGTTTTTCCACAGTGTGAGTCATGGATGATTAATTTAAGGTGTAGGTCACAAAGTACTGCTAGAGAGACAGATTGTAGTAGCAAACTGGTGACTTCGAGAGAAAGAGAGAGCACATGTTCCTAAGAAATAGACAGGAGGATTGACTTGTATAGTGAAATGAGGAGTTAAAGACAGAAAGAAAAGTTGAACTCAAGCCAAAGAGAACTATAGTATTATTTTAACAATTAGAAACTGAACTTACAAAGGATCAAGTGATGCTACAAAACTTGATCTGACTGAAACAATTGATGGATAAAAAAATTAGAAAATACAAAACAAGAGAAACCCAAAACACTATTAACTATATTGGTAAACAGGAAATGAGACTTTAGTTGTGAGAAATAGGATGTGACATACAATACCTACAGACCAGACAGATACAAGGAGTACAGTACAGTAGAAATATACCAAATATACCGTACTGAGTGAACAGATAAGCATGCTGGTACGCATTTAGATAAGTCTGTTTAGTGAAGAGATTGTGTACATGGTGTAGTAAACTTGTGGTACGGTACAGAATAGAAAGATAAAGTGAGGAAGGAAACAGGAAAGGTAGAAAGGTTGTATGAGAAAAGGGATCAACATATGGAGTGAATATAAAAGGTTAAATATAGTGTATAAAAGGACAATTTGCAGTGTGAAAAGAGAAGGAATAAGTGTGCTGAAGAATACAAAAAATACATACTGAAGTGAAAAGGGAGTGCAGCTGTACAAGAGACAACAGACAAAGGTGTGCCTAAGGAAGAGAAGGCTTTGGAGAGCCTCCTACACGGCAGGCACTTCAGACCCCAAACCCCTCCTCTCTGGCAGCGGGACCACTCTCCCCACTGCAGGGCGAGTGTGCAGTCAGCAGTTCAAGCTGGCCGGCCGTGAAAGATGTCTATGTTGCCGTTCACCCCGCCTGTGGTTAAGAGACTGCTGAGCTTCAAGAAAGGGGAGGGTGAGGACAAATGGAGTGAGAAGGCGGTCAAGAGTCTAGTCAAAAAGCTCAAGAAGTCGGGTGGTCTGGAGGAACTGGAGACGGCCATCACCACAGAGGACGCTGCCACGCGCTGCATCACTATACCTAGGTTAGTCCTCATCCTGTGATGTTAACGATGCCATTAGTACTTGTGGATGAGTTGTAAGAGCTTTGACACATTTTGATATGGTATTTTACTGTACAGCCAAAATTTCCTTCTATTATATTTATATAACTTTCTAATGAAGTACGGTACAGTACATGTACAGTATAACACAAGTAGAATATGCAACAACTGATGTTATTGACAAGCTATCATACGCTAATATAAAATAAAGTATATACAGTACAGTACTTGGTATATTACAGTACTGACTGACACTACTGTACTGACACCCATCACAAGTAGGCCTATACAGATATATTAGCTATTGTTATAATGTACAGTCTGTTAATGATGCACGTACTCTACCCTTATTCAGTTACTCGCAGTTTTAGCTGGTAAAATCTGGAGTAGAAAGCAGGGGTAGCTTACAGCAGATATTAGATCGACCAATCACAATAACTGTAAGATAATCTAACTTACTACTCCAGATTTTATCAGCTAAAACTGTGAGTAACTGAGCTCGGATGGGTTACATGCATCATTGACAGACTGTACCTCATGTACTGTACCTCTGGCTAGCACAGTGGTAGAGTGCATGGCTGCATTTTCTGTTTTCCATTGTTCGAGTCCTGCTTGGGTACACTGTAAAAATCTCGCTATTGCCAGAGGTTACCACCCCTGTGAGCAGGGGGTGGGGGGGGTTGAGTCAGCTGTCTGAGGCCTTCCTTCTTAGGCTAGGCAACCATAGCTGAAGCTGAGTAGAGTCCTGTTTTGGTGCAATAGCCAACGGAGAGAGGGGCATGGGGAACCCCTCCTGTAAGATTTTCCTAGCAAATAAATGTATAAGAAAATTATATATTTATCCCAGTTTATCTGTTTAGGCCTATAGGGTAAACTCTGAGCCATGTATTTCATATATGATGTGATAGAGAACATTTTGTGCAATTTTGTATCATCTCTGTGTCTTAAGGAAGATGTTATTAATTTTCATAGTGGTCTGGTTGTATTCATAGATTTGAAATTATATAGGGCCTTCACAGAAGGCTAATTGCCTAAAAGACCCAGAGCAAGACAGCAGTACGGTAGCTAGCTGTAGTCTAATAAGCAGAAATGTAAAGTGGATTGATTGTGTAGTGATAAAGATATGATGCATAAAGTAGAGGGTGATAAGATTGAAGGTAGCATTATAACCATGCAACAGCACACTTTAATATGTCTGCCTTGTCTGGTTTTGTGTAACATTTGCCTACCTCCCAACCCCACCTTTTGTTTGGCACTTGTAGCCTAACCTGATATTGTTTGGATTTTCTACATATCTTGTCATTCTACTGTGATATTTTCATTTGCCAGTCCATGAAGGGAGTGTGTAGCATCTTTCTTTCTTGAAGGACTGTAAATCTCACTTATTCTTATCATACGCTGAAGCAACTTTCTTCATTTACAACAATTCTCCCAGTGATTTCTATCATTCTCTCAATATGTCTGCTATTAACCTTGATTACTAAGCTAAGAAGATAAATTATATGGTATTTTCCTTTCGTTGCTGCTTGCTTTACTCTCCCTTTTAAATGCGGTCATGGGAACAGTAATGCCTGACTTACAATCATCCAGCATTCTACCTTCCTCCCATTCCTATTTTTACATTTTCCTTATCATTTTAACTATTTTTTCCCTCTTATCTCAACTTTTTACCATACACACTATCATTCCTTAGTGCTTTCCCAAACATAAATTTCTTCAGTGCGTCAATACTTTAGATATCAATACAGTACAGTATCTCCACATTGTTCCTCTATCCATGCCCATTCCTCTGTACTGTATCCATAGATAGCCTATGTAGGTTTGAAAAATATATAGTTTTTATCAACATGAAGCAGAAATACACATAATTACTGAAGCTCATGAGAGAGTGGATGATAGTACTGTATGTGAATTATTCATTTTGGGTGGTACTGTACTTATACCAGAGATGGAAATGTGCTATACAAATAGTACAATACCTCAAAAAAGTATCAGCACTCAGAGGGTAGATAGTTTTGAAAATGTAAGTTGTGGGGTCACTTGTGTCTCTTGTGTGTTTCAGATACCATCTCTGATTTTTCAAATTGTTTGCCGAAAAAAGAGGACCGATACTTTTTTGAGGTATTGTACATTCTCCCAGGTAGAGTGATGACAAGTCACTAATATAGCATTGTGCTTACAAGTGTAAGACCGCTGCTTCTTGTGTTATTTTCCTCGTTTTCACATGGCTCTTAATTTTTTAACCACATTGCATCAATTCAATTATTTGATCTTTGTGAAAGATTCAGAGGTATCACTCACCATCCAGTATGGTTGTAATAGCCTGTCTATCTGTCACTATGTGTGTGTATCATAAAGTTGTAAATTGAACTGTTCCGAAACTCTTGATTGCATGTCCTTAAAAAACTTTTTAGAGATTACATAATTTATGCTGCCTACAGGTCGCTGGATGGGCGGCTGCAGGTGTCCCACAAGAAGGGTCTGCCGCATGTCATCTACTGCCGGCTGTGGCGCTGGCCTGAGCTGCAGTCACATCACGAGCTGCGTGCTCTTGACCATTGCACCTACGCATTCAACCTCAAGAAAGAGGAGGTTTGTGTTAACCCATACCACTACACCAAGATAGAGGCCCCAGGTGAGATATACTCTGCTTTACATTGTTTTGGGTGGTGTTTACACTATTTTATGGAGTTCCAAGAGGGATGCAGTGTTCAAGGTGGTTGTGTAATCTACTGCACAGGGTTCCATGTGTTATGTACTTTATAATAGTGTTTTCCTGTTGATATAGCCCACTGTGCAGTATTATCTTATGGATAATATGTGCTCTACAATATTGTACAGTGTCCCAGGTGAATTATATACAGTACTGTGGTAACCTGGATTATAAAATGGCCTCATTTCCCTGGATAGTGGGTTATTATAACTTGCCACAGACTTAAAGGCCAATGTGACATAAATGAGCACTGCTGCATAATTCCTTTAGCTATAGTGTTTACTCTTGGCTTTACCTTTACATGTAATGTATGTAAATTGGGATTTGACTGGATGTATAGTTGGCCTGATTTTTGTGACACTCAGATCTGTACAGTACGGTACGTTGAAAGAATTCCCCAGCCAGTAGTTTCCTTGGCTTTAGTTCTCTTACTGAACCAGATCCAAGTGGTGGGAGAGTGTTGAAATATATATAAAGTATTGTGTTGGTAGGGCCTTGACTGGATATTTCTTGTTTCACTCATAAGTGAATTACTTGACATGCATGTTGAGTCAGCTCTGTTTGCAGTATTTGTTCCTAGGGTTTTGGAATTACTCTGTAGTTGATTCAGCTGTAAAATAAATAAGATTTTTTTTTATTTAACTCTTAAGACAAAAATTTATGCCATCATTTTAATTATGGCTTTGTCCTGTATACAGTACAGTATGTTATATTCTGGTGTGTTATATTTCATGTAAACAGAATATGTAAAATCAAAATTACATTATTGTTGCTACTCACTGACAGTTTTACACTTACCAGTAGTTTCAGTATATGTGAGAATTTATCTAATATGGGTTTAGTAATATCATAAGACTTTTCCATAATTAATTAGATTTTTTTTAAATTACAGAGATCATATATTGGGCATACATTGTACATTAATATTGAGTTAATATGAGACTAATATATTCTTGTTTGTGCAGCGCTGCCAGCCATTCTGGTGCCACGGGGCAGCAGCAGCAGCAGCAGCGGAGGAAGCTGCAACAGCAGCGGGGGCAGCTGCAACAGCAGCGGGGGAAGCAGCAGCGTGGGGGGCGGTGGAGGGGTTGTGGGGGTCCGGGTGGGGAGTAACAACAATAACAACAATAATAACAATTCTGATCCGGGCTCAGCAGAGGACTTGGGTTCCCTGGCAGACCTGAACACTGACTCCCTCTCAGACTCCACCTCCCTTACCTCCGTCCCCCCAACCCTGGAATCCTCCCAATCTTTCCCTCCCACTGAGTCTCCTCCTCCCGGCTACATGAGTGAGGATGGCGACAGTCCCGATCTTCAGGACATCACAGATTATCCAGGTCAGTCATAGTCAATTAAATTATTTAATCATTTAATGATAACTTGTTCATTATTGCACTTCTGGCACTGAGGAGGCAGACAGCTCATATGTACTGGTACCTTAATTAAAGAAAAAATGGCTGAACACTAGCAGTTGTGTTAAATACTTTCTGCATAAAAAAATGGAAGAGAATGAACTTTTCATGTTTATTTGATGCCCAGCCATTAATCATTCTACTCTCCAGCTCTGTTGAGGGTGATTTTTATGTCAATATATTGGTGGACCAAGCACAGTTTGGTACAGTTACCCAAGTTGTCTCTTCTCCTGCTCTCAAGTTTATTACTAATGAGTGTTTGTCTTGGATGGGACTACTTACCATATGTCATTATTATTATGTAATATAGTGATATTGTTATATTTTCATGTGTTTTACATTATCAGAGGTAATAGGTTAATAGCTAAGAGATCTTTCATCCAGTGACTTGGAGAAATATGAGATTACAGTTACATATTTGGGAATGATAATATGTACCGGTATCTACCAGAATCAAGTTATCTTTACATATAAAGTAAAGTTATATATATTATAATGTAATGTGAGGAGTGCCTGTATTTGAGGAGAAATTAAATGATATGGTACAACATTGCCTTGATAATGTTGGATAAATGTGTATAGTACAGTATTAAGGGCATAAATACTATGGGTGAGTATTCATGTGCATTTGTACATGAAGTAATATATTAATACAGTATGTGTTGATGTTGGTTGATGACAGTGTATATACATCCTGGCATTTTGATAGTATGAAATTGGAGTGTGACATGAAACAGATGTGTGAAGTTGGGTAGGTGTGTGATATGGGTCTTGTGTATTATCATGCAAGCTCCTTGAGTATGAATTTTCTAATGATATCAAGAGTTCTGAGTTTCACCAGTGAATTATTGGAAAATTGGATCTGTTATCAGATTCCATGACTGCTGTCTGTGGCAGTGGATGGATATGTTACCAGAGTCTGTAGGAGGAAGGCATGGATAAATCCCACAGAATGTTTCCATTTTCTTATGAACTAAATACTCGGGGTGACTGGACCACAGTACTTGTTGGTCATCAGTTCGTAAAGATGAGATAACATGTTGATTTTGATTGTGACGTTGATGCATTGATTCCTGCTTAGGCACTGGAGGTTCTTGATACTGCTTTACAGACACTTCACCTAAATTTATGTCCCTTTGGGTTAACACTTCCCTGCCCTAATACCAAAGTCAATGAATTTAATGATTCGTTGGATTGTAATATAAGTCCATTTTGTGCATTCTTTTAGTTAGACCACAAAAATCTTTGATTTCTTCGCTTATTATGGCAGTCTAGTTTAGAACAACATGGCTAATAATGACTAAAAGCTCATTCAACATGTTGGACTGGGTAAAAATAGGTATTAGGCTTTGTCGGTATTTGTCTAGAACAAGTATTATTATTTATTCATCTGGTTTGACTTCTTGTTCACTCATTGAAAAGTCCCCTTAAGTGGACATTCTCTATTTGATAAATTGGAAGGTGTGTGATTCCTCCATACTATGCCAGGAAACAATGTCCTCAATGGTACTAATATGAGTCAGGGGATCTGTTGTTTCATGGTATAGTTTGGAGGAATCAGTAGCCTTCCAATTGACCAAAAAGAAAATCTCCCCTTAGGGGTGGCTGAGGCAGAAGAGTAGTAACTTCTCCATCTCATTTGTCGAAGTTTTCAAGGGGCTTGCTTATCCATCCCAAAGGGGCAATACACTCCCTGTCCCCATAACTTTTAGAGTTACTTTAAAGTAGATAGTGTAATGTATTCTGTTCTGAAGAAAATGTTTTTAGGAAGAATGATAGGTGGAGTGGGTGAGATAGTTCCATGGATATGTGACTGTGTGTGTGTGCTGTTTAACTGGGGCTGACTTTATATTTTGAATCTAGTAGAAAGAAATATAACCAGCAACAAAGGTCTGGGAGAGAAAGTAGAATCCAGGCATTTCCTTGAATATCCCAACCTCAGGGTAGTACAGTATTACCATCTCTGGGGTGGGGAGGTCTTACCAACTCCCTACTAACATTGATGATTATAGTCTTAGATATGGATGGTACTCTTTAACCTTCTTTACCTTACTCCTTGAGCACCAGATTAGTGATAGTTGGTTTGAGTTAAGGCTTGTGATTACACATAAACCAAGTAAATTAAGAATTGTGCCTATGTGACCTACATAGCTTACCAGCTTTATCAGTACCCCATTTCCCATTTTATAAAGGCTGGGGCTGGTGGCCATTCAACAGGATGTATATCAGTTTATTCAAGAATGTACAAAGAAGGATGACTAAAATAAATAGCAACTTTAGAAATCTCCCATATGAAAAAAGACCAACTATGCTGAACTTACATTTGTCAGAGATGGACATAATAGACTAAGAAATAACAGAGAGAGGGACAGAATACCCAGCAAAATGTGCCACATACACATTCACTCCCTATTTCAAACTCGCAAAATTATCTGTTCCGCTCCACAAGTTCTTGTACCCTTTGTGAAAGGAGCCATCCCATGAACTCTCCAGTTAATTCTGCATTGCCACCCATAACATATGTCCCAAGTAAATATTTTTCATTTCTGCATGAAATTTAAAAGTTCTTTTCCTTCAACCATTCCCAATCCACACTTTCATAGTCACTCACCTTCATAGGTCTTACCATAATCTTTGGTCCTCATAATCTCTCTCCTTCACCTTTTCATAATTAGGTTATCTATTCTTCTCAGAGTAATTTCATTTACACTTTCATTAACTTATGTGCTGTATTGACTTTACACCTATCACAAATGTGTAGAAAGAGAAGCCCCCCCTAATATTTTAATTTTCTGTAGTGTTAGGGAGTAAGAGAAAACGAAGCGATTATGGTTACAGGTTAACTATGATAAAGTTAACAGCAGTAACATGCTTACAAAAGAAGGATTTTTCTTGTGCCGTGTGAATAATTAATAGTAATATCTGTGACTGATGATAAATGATACAAGTGGGGAGGAAGGTGAATTTGAGTAAATATGAAGTAGAAGATACAATAGTTGGAACTTAGGATGTCAAACTCTTTTGTGAATGAATGATAAACTCCTTTGACATATCGTGAAAATTGTGCGTTAGGAATGTCAAAAACTTCTCCAGGTTTACAGGGCTTGGGGAAGCAAAGGGGATAACCTATGTTATTTCCAGGGTTTATGTAGGTCACGGAGAAAGAGCAGTGGGGCGGGAACTGTGGTAGGTGTAAGTGGAAACATTTGAATATTTACGGACCTTATAATAAAACGAGTGTCAGCTCTCAATTAATCCTCTTTAAACTCTTAACACAAAGAAATATGATTCATGTTAAAAATTGTACTGTTTAGCCAGGGAATATAGCCATTGTTTTATAGGGTAAATTTTGTGTCGGGCGTCAGCAGTGTTTCCATTAGTTATCAGAAATGCCCGTTTGAAGGTTAAAGACGGCAATTGACATGATAATATTTGTCCGCGACTGAACATGAAATGAACCCGTGATCTCTGATACGCCAAATATGTGTCACACTGGCCAGGCTTCCTCCCAACACTGACTCATCAGCATCGTTTAGTCAGCACAGCACAGGCCAGTTATCCAAGCATATATGTGTGTGTTTGTTTTGAGGGAACGCCATTAAACGATCAGATGAATTACTGTAGATGTACTCGTGTTTAATTAATTATGTATAAACTCACCTCAAAACTATGGTCGTCTCTCGTACAGCTGTGATGACAAACTAGGATATTCATGGTTTAGAGAAAAATACACAAATACATAGACTACATCCCTTCACGAGGCCATATGAATATTGATTGAAGTTTAGAACAGGGAAGACGAGGCTACTGTGTTTTACTCAACACTACATATTATCTCGAGAAGATATGGTATAGAATAGGAAAAAATGCGAGTAGTTTTCTGTTTGTCAGCCATTGTACTGTACAACTCATTGAAAATAAAATTGTACTAAAATATATAAATAGATAAATGAATTGAACACCTGGACAACTCAACATCTTTGGTCGTGTCAATTATTTGTGGTTAAAATTAGTTTGACTCTGAATACAGCGTTGTGGGAATATATAATTTTAAAGGTAGAAAAAAACACCTAAGCCTGGTAGACCCTGTAGCACGAGGGTATAACATATATGAAGGGATAAAGAGGAGGGAAAACAAGCATGAAGGAAACAGATAGAAATGAGGAGGGTGGGCACTTGACAATTTGAAACAGTCGCTTGGGTGGGTCCGAAGGGGCGGCTGTAAGGTGTTGCGTCATTCGAGGGTGTAGACGTATCAGCTGATAGTTGAATGTAAACAAAAATGTTCGTCGTCAGCTTATTACTGTCAACAAACATCATCACCTTCAGCCCACTAGGGAAAATGTCAACAAATTGCTCTCTCTCTCTCTCTCTCTTTTATAATTATGATATATACACATTGTCGAATGCATAGAGATTTAAAACTAGTACTCATGAAATACACACATTGTAGTATGTATAGAAACTGTTGAAATCTCTCTCTCTCTCTCATATACACACAGAAATTCGTCTCAAGCATAATCGAAGGAGACCTCATTACTCTGATATCTGCTGTGTATGCATGTTTGTACATTACCTGCCTCTATATTGCTTTTATGTAAGTTTAATACCTGTATGTATTTCTGTGTATTTGTTATTCGTATGTATCTGTGTAGGCTACTGTAATTGTAATAATTTTTGAGAACCTATTAATTTGATTGAAAATTTCTCCTTGCACTTATCAATTCACATCATGTATACGATATTAATTTTATTGAGCCTGAACTCATTTCATCGATTACCTTACTGGTGATTCACTATTTTAATTAAGACTACCGGTACTACTTCACCAGTATTTAACCCTTTCATTTACAGGTAACATCTTGTAGGGTTATAGCCACAGATATTTACCTAGACAACAAAATGATAATGCTCATATTAATTATTCCCTTGAGTTGATGAAGACCTGAAGACCTATATGTGTATGTACTATATGTGTCTATGTAATATATATGTA
This sequence comes from Petrolisthes manimaculis, assembly GCA_034508575.1. Lineage (NCBI taxonomy): Eukaryota > Metazoa > Arthropoda > Malacostraca > Decapoda > Porcellanidae > Petrolisthes > Petrolisthes manimaculis. The sequence continues at coordinate 153,885 of JAWZYT010003203.1, read as the reverse complement.
CAGTATGTATGTATAGATGTATGTATGTATATATCGATTTATGTATGGATGTATGTACAGTTATATCGATTTATGTATCAATGTATATGTATGTATAATGGGTAGGAGCAGAAATTCCCCCCCACCCCTCCCCCTCCCCCTCAATGGTTTGCCCCTGGGAACGAGCACCGGGTTTAGCTGGATCCCTCCCCCCCCCTCCTCCTTTCCCCTCTCACCCCCTCCTTTCCCCTCTCACCCCCTCAATCTCCTTCTCTCCCTCCCACTCTTACCTTCTCAACACACTATCCCCTCCTTTCCCTCCCATTCTTTCTTCTTTCTCCCCTCCCTCCCTCTCTCCCCTTCATCTCTCCACTCCCTCTCTCTCTCCCCACTCCCTCTCTCTCACCCCACTCCCTCTCTCTCCCATTCATCTCTCCACTCCCTCTCTCTCCCCTTCATCTCTCCACTCCCTCCCTCTCTCCCCTTCATCTCTCCTCATCTCCCTCTTTCCCATCCCTCTCTCCCTCGAGAAGAAAGAGAGGTGTAGATAGGAAGAGAAATGGGGATACGAGTAAGTGTAGAATGATGGGAAGGAGTAGGAATTGACTGGAAAAAAGTGGAGGAGGAGAGAGGGATAAATAGGGGAGGTGAGGGATGGGTAGACAGGAGGAGAAAGGAAAGGGAAGATAGGAGGAGGAAGGAAAAGGTAGATAAGTGGGAGAATGAGGAGAGGAGTAGACGGAAGAATGGGGAGGAGGGAGAGAAGGGGAAATATATGGGGGGATTAGACAGGAGTAGACGAAAGGGGGAGAAGGGAAGGGTAGATAAATGAGAAAATAAAGAGAGGAGTAGACGGGAGGAGGGATAGATAGCTGGGAAAATGAGGAGAGGAGAGGAGTATATGGAAGGAGGAAAGGAGTATATAAGAAGAGGAGAGGAAAGAAGGGGAGTGGATGGAAAGGAAGAGAGAATAGACAGAAATAGGAAGGAGGAAGAAGGGTGGGTTAGATAGTTGGGGAGAATGGGAATAAGAGAAGTATATGGAAGAAGTAGAGGAAAGGAAGGGAGGAGTGTATGGAAGGAGTAGAGGAAAGGAAGGGAGGAGTATATGGAAGGAGGAGGAGGAGTAGAGGAAAGGAAGGGAGGAGTATATGGAAGGAGGAGGAGGAGAAGTAGACGAAAGGAAGGGAGGAGTATATGGAAGGAGGAGGAGGAGTAGAGGAAAGGAATGGAGGAGTGTATAGAAGGAGGAGGAGGAGTAGAGGAAAGGAAGGGAGGAGTGTATGGAAGGAGTAGGAGTAGAGGAAAGGTCTCTCTCTTTCCCACCCTCTCTTTCCCACCCTCTCTCTTTCCCTCTCTCTCTCTTTCCCTCTCTCTCTCAACCTAATTAAAAATAGTGGAAAGAATGGAAGTGAGAGAGGAGGAATATTAAGGAAATGCAATAAAGATAATAACAGAGGAGAGAATAACGTGGGCTATCATGCAGGTCAAAGGAAGAGGAGGGGGGGAGGGAGAGGAAGGGGGGGGGGAGAGGAAGGTGAGGTGAGGTGATATGAATGCAATATCTTTAATGATGGTGGTAGTGGAGGGGGAGAGAGAGGGATAGTTTTGTTGCTGTGTGGGAAAGGGAATGTAGTAAACTATTCTATTTATATCTTTCTTTATCTATCTATCTATCTATCTATCTATCTATCTATCTATCTATCTATCTATCTATATACAGTATGTACTTAAGGATCCTGTGATCGTGTATGAAAATTGGATGGCTTCTGATTCCTCCTAACCATGCCACGAAACAAGCTCCTTCCATGCATATAGGTGGTGGCGTTTCGTGGCAATATTTGAAGGACTCGTGTAGGCCTATCTCCATTACAGGGTCCCTTAAATTTAAACGAACCATCAGTCTATCTAAATGCATAGCCCTTTCAATCTCTATCTACGTATCTATCTATCTGTCTGTCTATACACTGTACTTATACGATTCGTCTGTCTAACTACACGTCCCTATTTATCTCCAACAACTTCATTTACTTTCCCTTTGTCAAATAATAATTCCTGTGAGCACGCTGCTTGCTTACTCTCACTGTAATATTTTCCTTCCCTATGGGTTGTTGATCATGTTCCTTTCTCCCCTCTTCCTTTTCCATTATTATTATTATTATTATTATTATTATTATTATTATTATTATTATTATTATTATTATTATTATTAACTCCCTCTCCTTCATTTTCCACATTCTCTCCTTCCATATTGTCCCAACCACCCTAATCATCTCCTTGCTCTTCTCCACACTTTCTTCTTTATCTCCTCCTCCGTATTATTCACATCACCCCCTTTTAATATCTTCCTTTTTACCTCTCACCCCTACATTCCCTCCCTCCCTCCCATATATCCACAATCCCTCCCCATTCACCCTCCCTCCCCCTCCCTCCCTTTATATCTCCACAATTCCTCCCCATTCACCTCCCTCCCTCCCCTCCCCCTTCACCCTCCCCCCTCCCCTCCCTTCACCCTCCATATCTCTCCACATTCCCTTCATATCTTCTCATCCACGACATTCCCTTGCCAAGTTGCCACTTCCCCCTCTCCCATATCTCTGCGTCTCCCCCCTCTCTCCCTCCCTTCATATCACCCCATCCCCCCCACTCTCCCCTCCATGCTCCCCTCCATTCCTCCATATCTCTCTCCCCTCCCTCCACATCTCTCCCCTCCCTCCACATCTCTCCCCCATTCCTCCATATCTCCATCCTCTCCCCCACTCCCCCCCATTCCTCCATATCTCCACCCCCTCTCCCTCCCTCCCTCCCTCCCTCCATATCTCTTCATCCTCCCTCCCTCCTTCCCTCCCAAACTTTCCACCAGCGCAGTAACCAGTTCAGAAACTTGCCTCTGCAATTTGGCTCCAGGCAGGTGTGTGATGTGAGGTAAGTTTGTGAGGTGAGGCAGGTGTGTGTGAGGTGAGGAGAGGCAGGTGTGTGTGTCAGGTGAGGAGAGGCAGGTGTGTGTGTCAGGTGAGGAGAGGCAGGTGTGTGTGAGGTGAGGAGAGGCAGGTGTGTGTCAGGTGAGGAGAGGCAGGTGTGTGTCAGGTGAGGAGAGGCAGGTGTGTGTCAGGTGAGGAGAGGCAGGTGTGTGTGAAAGGTGAGGAGAGGCAGGTGTGTTGATTAAGGTGGGGTAACGCAGGTGTGTAAGGTAAGGCAAGGGTATAAGTCAGGTATGAGGATAAGGAGGGATAAAGGAGTTGTGGATGGTTGAGGTGGGTGAGGTAAGGCGAGGCAAAAAATGTATGAGATGAAGTAAATAATTGAAGAAAAAGGTGGAGGTGAGTGAAATGAGTATAATACTGCAAAGATGCGAATTAATATGAAGCATGTGTGTATTTAATGTAAGGTAAGATGAGACTTTTTTTTTTTTTCGTGTGTGTGTGTGTGTGAGAATGAGGTTTGATAAGACAGGTGTTAAAGACGAGTACATTTTATACATATCTTATAATATTGGGTACACTACTACTGAGGCTGAATGTGTTTGTAACGTGTTTGAGTAATTATCATATGTAAGAATGTTCGTACACTCAGTTGATATGTTTCAATATTTTGAGTTTGCCCTGAGCAGTTAGTCTAATATCAGCTGAAGACGAGGTATACTTTTGATAGACTGGAGTGCCTTGATTCCTCCAAAGTATGCCAGGAAACAGATCCACATGAAGAAAAATAATGGTACTACTGTATCAAGTTGCCTGGAATAGTTTGGAGGAGTCATTTGTTCCAGATTTACCACCCAAAACAATGTGCTATATACCCACTTAATTAAGTATGAAAGATCGCACTTATATACATCAAGAATATGTATTTTTTGTAAAGGATTAATAGTGGAAAGATCGCACTTACATCAAGAATTCTTATTTTTTTTTAAGTAAAGGATTAATAGTGGAAAGGATTATGATGTAATTAAGCAACCTACATTACACACACACGTGGCACGTAAAACTTGTGTAAAATCAAAACAAATGGTATTAATAGGAGATAGATTATTACCATTGGATATATAGGCTAAAATCATGGTTGACTCGTCGAAAGTAAAGAGTTGGCATAAATGGAGTGAAATCAGACTGGGCGTTTGTTTTCATTGGAGTTACTCAGGGATCGGGTCTTTGGTACAAGCAAGTAGTAGATATATTTGTGAATGTGTGCACGCGCGCGGGCTCTCTCCCAAACGGCTGCACCAGTTGTAAATGTATCCAATTACTGTATGTTACTCTTTGCTAGGAATCAGATGGTGTGCTTTTAAGGGACCCTGTCATGATGTAGTCAGAAAATTGGAAGTTCGATAGTCCTTCAAATATTGCCACGAAACACTACCTATATAGAAAGAGCTTGTTTCGTGGCATGGTCAGGAGGAATCAGAAGCCTCCCAATATTCATACACGATCACAGGGGCTTTAAGTTATCAAGGCCGTTATCATCAAGACGTAAATAAAAAATACCAACATTCTCAATCGTCACTTAATAATAATTTTGTTGATGGTAGGACTGGCTTGGATGTGTGTCTGCTGAAACGTTTTTATTTTGTTATTTTTCCAACTTAAAAACACACCTTTGATTTCATTTACTTCAGTCAGGAATCATTTATTTGATTCTATTCACTAAAATTATAACAGGGACTTTAGTAACAGTGTATTGTTATTATATGATGGGAATGGTGGTTAGGTAGACACTTAATTAAGGGAGTGTGGGAGTAGGGGACAGGCTTTGGGGGTTTTGGGGGGTGCGGGAGTAAGAAGACAGGCTTGGGGGGGTTATGGGTGGGTGCGGGAATATGGGACAGGCTTTCTACCACCCCACCCCAAGCCTTTCCCCTTACTCCCGCACCCCCCAAACCCCCCCCCCCCCAAGCCTGTCCACCTATCCCCACACCCCCTTAAATGTATGTCTGCAATTTAAAACAAAACGAATGAGAAGCGTATTGCAATTTACAGTGTCAAGTCTCGTGGAAAATAAACTGTGGTGCTAATTTTAGACCAAGTGGTTTATTAATGGTCTGGTGTTCTCAATAACCCCTTGCTCTTATCCACACCCATTCTCCATGCACCCTCTTTATTCCCCCCCCCCCTTCCCTCACCCCTCCCCTTCTCCCCCTCCCCTCCATTAGTTCCCCCCTCCACTACCCAACCCTCCTTACTCATTTATCACTATCCCATTCACTGGTTCTTCACCCGGTTTACTCCCCATTCCACTATCCCCCTCCTATTCCCCCTTCCTCCACTTATATCCCCACCTTCCACTATCCCTACTCCCATTCCACTCCCTTCCACTACCACTACTCCCATTCCACTCCCTTCCGCTACCACTACTCCCATTCCACTACCTCCACTCCCTTCCACTACCTCCACTCCCTTCCACTACCCCCACTCCCTTTCTCTACCCCCACTCCCTTTCTCTACCCCTCCACTTAATCCCCCTTCCACTACCTCCCTCCCCCTCTCACTAAAATGGGGGGATTGTTCCCGGGCACGTTCGGTGGTTCGTCATCTGATAATTGGTACGTAACGACCCACTATGAGAGAGAGAGAGAGAGTGATACACCACCAGCCGAACGAACAATTGTGAAACCATTGACCCGTGTGTTGTACCGGTGAACGAAACAATATGAAACGGAAGTGATTTGATGAACTCTCCACTATATACCCCTGCACCTTCCATATCTATCTGTTCTTCCTTCATCTCTCTCTTCTTCCTTCATCTCTCTCTCTCCCTTTCTTCTCTGTCTTGGTGATTGAAAGGAAATGGGAAAACCGAAGAAACGAACATTATTTTCTAAAACTACAAGTGGACGAAACATTATCAAAAAAAATTCACTGGGTTTGCAGAAAGGAAATTTTAGTATGTATATATATATAGGGTGAGAAAAAAATTGCACATAACAGGGCACCAATTATTGTTTGCCAAATTGAAAACATGGCCTGGTTTTCAAGTTGCAGATTAAAATTATATTGCAGTAATCACAGAAAATGAGTTTATTGTTGAAGGTGCTTGGGGTTACGTGTCTGTCCGTCCATCCGAGGAGGTGAGGAGGCGACGGAATGAATATACACTTTATAGTCGTGAGCTAAATGGAATGAAATGGTAGGCGGTGGTGAGGGGGAGGAGAAGGGAAGGGGGAAAGGGTATGGGAGGGAGTGGTTTATATATGTGAGAGGGGTAGGCAAGGGGGAGAGGGTATGGGAGGGAGTGGTGAATATTTGTGAGAGGGGAAGGCAAGGGGGAGAGGGTATGGGAGGGAGTGGTGAATATTTGTGAGAGGGGAAGGCAAGGGGGAGAGGGTATGGGAGGGAGTGGTGAATATTTGTGAGGGGAAGGCAAGGGGGAAAGGGTATGGGAGGGAGTGGTGAATATTTGTGAGGGGAAGGCA
>JAWZYT010003203.1:85000-142500 GCA_034508575.1 Petrolisthes manimaculis | reverse complement strand
GGGTAGGGTAGGGCAAAGCAGAGCAGAGTTTAGCAGGTGAGGGAGGGGAGCTGGGTAGGTCAGGGAAGGGAAAGTGAGGGAGGGAGGTTGGTTGGCTTGGCTTGACGTGGCCGGGGGTAAGGTATAGCAACTCAAGGGGCCACGCCAGGGTATAGCATATGAAGAGAGCAGAGCAAGGCAGAGCAGGGCAAGGTACTCGTATGACAGGTAAAAAGGCCATGCTTGCTGGGTATATGTGGTATATCAGGTGTAGGGGGTATGCAGTGTAGGGTATGCCAAGTGAAATTGAATGCCATGCAGGGTATAGGGTACAACATGTATATTACAGGGTATATAGTAGCAGATAAAGGGGCCAGAATAGGGTATACATATTTAGAACATGCATGGGGGGAGGGAGGGAGGGAAGGGGGAGGTAGAGTGTAACTAGGGCACAGCAAAGTATATCAAGTGAAGCAGCTAAATATATATATAGTAGTTGAAGAGAATAGAACAAGGTATATATAGTAGTAGTTAAAGGAATCAGGGCGGTAGGGTATAAAACAGGGCATGGCAGGGTATATAGAGGGTGTGAGGTACAGGGTATAAAGCAGGGCAGGGCAGGGTATAGCGGGTGTGAGGTGCAGGGTATAAAGCAGGGCAGGGCAGGGTACATAGAGGGTGTGAAGTGCAGGGTATATATCGGGAGTGAGGTGCAGGGTATAAAGCAGGGCAGGGCAGGGTATAGCGGGTATGAGGTACAGGGTATAAAGCAGGGCAGGGCAGGTATAGGGAGCGAGGGCCAGGTGGCAAGTGCAACTCTCCAACCAGTAACCTCACCAGGCCGCACCAGACAGATTGGTGCCAGAGCCAGTGTGTTGTATGTATGTACCTCACTCACTCACTACACTACACTACCTTACCTGTCTTATTACACTGTCTTACTACACTTAATACATTACTATACCACACTACCCTCATTTTACTACCCATCTTATCATACTAAACCCTTAATATACTACCCTAACTAACTATATTAATTAACTATCTACCCCGCCCTCACACACACAACATTACCATCAATACCATACTTGTATCACCATGCACACTACCTGTCTCAACAACACACTGGTGCCCCTTCATTCTACCTCCTGCATCACTCTCTTGTTACATACCCAACAGCCAGACATAAAAGTTAAAATAGGTCCTATGATGGTGTGGGTGACAATGAGAAGGGAAGGATGGAAGGAAGGAAGGGGAGGTGAAGGCCTGACTCATTGACGGAGGGAATCTTTATTTTTTTATATGGATGGATTTATAAGCTGACTGGCTCACTTGTTGGATATAATCAGTTATTATACTATTTAGAATGAGTGACCATAATGTGGTTCTGATTTTAGACTTAAACAGATTTACAAATAGACGACAGATCAACATCCAAAATTAGTAATATATATATATATATATATAGAAACCCACGATATAAAAACTTAGCATTTTGTCCTTGATTTCTCCTACTTGTTGCCATAACAATGAAGAAGACTGCTTTTATTAACTTTCTATCTACCTGTATGAGCTCACAATACCTTACAGGCAGGCAGGCTGGCAATATATTCTCTCTCCTTTTCTGTCCAACTCTCTAATCCAAGAGTCAACCGGTAGGCTACTAACAAAATTTCATCTTATACATGTTACGGGTTCGAGGAGGGTGGTCAGGTCTGCTTCTCATCTCTACAGTACATTACAAAAGTATCTGTATAATATTGTACACGACATTCTGAACACACATCATGATACTTCTGAACATACATTGGAAAGAGTTATATAATATAGTTTATGACATGACAAAATATATATTGTCAATGGAATAGTAATTACATAGGTTGACACCAGATTTTGAATGTTTAAAAAAAAGTGAATATGTAAGTGGTTGTATAGATTAATTGGTAGTGGAAATATAAAAAAATATATTATGAATAGTCAAACTAACTGTGGACTGAGTAAATGTATAAGTGAGTGAAGTGACTGACTGACTGACTAGAACAAAGAGTATAAGTGAGTGAAGTGACTGACTGACTGACTAGAACAAAGAGTATAAGTGAGTGAAGTGACTGACTGACTGGCTAGAACAGAGACTATAAGTGAGTGAAGTGACTGACTGACTGACTAGAACAGACAGTATAAGTGAGAGTAGAGACTGACTGACTGACTAGAACAGAGAGTATATGTGAGAGTAGAGACTGACTGACTGGCTGGTTAGAACAGAGTATAAGTGAGAGTATAAGTAAGAGAAGAGACTGACTGACTGCCTACCTGTCTAGAACACAGAGTAATAATAAGTAACTGGTGCGTCCGTCCGGTGTTGCTCCCTCTGATGACCATAATAACACCCATGTTCCTATCAAGTTATGTCATCTATACTACTCTCTCTCTCTCTCTCTCTCTCTCTCTCTCTCTCTCTCTCTCTCTCTCTCTCTCTCTCTCTCTCTCTCTCTCTCTCTCTCTCTCTCTCTCTCTCTCTCTCTCTCTCTCTCTCTCTCTCTCACACACACACACAAAAGTTCTTCGAGTACAGTGGTTGAATTGTCATATCTGCCCCTCACAGCATTAATAAAGCACATGTACAATATATTACATAATGTATAAACACCCGTGTTTTCCTATGTAAGTAAACCCACAGTCTAAAGTTACAACACACCCATGGCTAGTACTGTATAGGTTGTTAGTTATTGAAGCCAGTGTTGCCAAGTCCTTCTTCCAAAGCACTTTTTCCAATATTCATCCACACCAAATTTCGAGGGTTTGATGCTGCTGTTCGAGTTCTGCTTTGGGTACATTGGAGAACCTTGATTCCTCCAAAGTATGCCATGAAACAGAACCAGATGGACCAATATAATGGTGTCCTGTTGCTGGGAATAGTTTGGAGAAATCAAATGCTCCATATTATTTACCAGCAGTAATATTCGTCAATGTAATATGCTGCATCTAAAGTATAGGGGTGCTAATATTATACATATATAAAAAAAACTGTGTCAAATGAATACCAGAATATAATTATGTACAGTAGGCCAATGGCTGTGTCTGCATGAGAAATTTTAACTTAAGTATGTTTGCGTGCTGTAGGAATGTTTCTTACTATAAACACTGGTAATAATCCTAACAGTAGCAGTAATAGTAGTGATAATAGTAGCAGTAATAGTAGTGGTTGTAGTAGTAATAATAGAAGTGGTAATAGTAGCAGTAATAGTAGTGGTTGTAGTGGTAATAATAGTAGTCGTACAGGACTACAACTTTACGTAGCCTGTATCAAGGGATGTGATTACTGGTAGCGCTGCTATATTTTATTCAATGATATGCTGAGTACCGCTAACTTTTAAGTGGGTATAGTATACTTTGGGGTACATTGGAGATTTGGAGTGCCTCGATTCCTCCAAAGTATGTCAGGAAACATGCAGAACTAAGGAATGAATATTATAGTGACCTGTTGCTTGGAATAGTTTGTTGGAATTAGTTGATCCATATTTACCGAGAGTAACACTATTATATTCACCCTTAAGGGACCCTGTGATTGTGTATGAGACCTGGTGGCTTCTGATTCCTCCTGACTGTGCCACGAAACAAGCTCCTTTAATGTAGATGGTGTTTCGTGGCAATACTTGAAGGACTCTAACCTCCAAATTTCCTCTAAACTATTCCAAAGCAACAGGCCACCATTATTTATATTCATCTGGTTCTGTTTCCTGGCATACTTTGGAGGAATCAAATCGCTCTAATATATCAAAAGTACACTACCCCCTTAAAACCGTTAGCAGCGATCGGGAACCGCCTTTAGGTTTTTACGAAAGGTCATTGATAATTGCAAACTTCTATTAATCTGCAAGTGCATCAGTAATTAATTGTACCAAGTGTAAGTATGTCGTAATTTATTCAATATTGTGCAAATACTTAAATGATTTTTTTTTTTCATATACATCTAAAGTAGTGTACCAAGTGTAAGTATGTCGTAATTTATTCAATATTGTGCAAATACTTAAATGATTTTTTTTTTTCATATACATCAACTTTAGTGTACCAAGTGTAAGTGTCGTAATTTATTCAATATTGTGCAAATAATTAAATGATTTTTTTTTCATATACATCAAAATTAGTGTGTGGTGTATTGTAATTTATAACTCAACACCCCGTTTGATTGACAAGGCCAGTAACTGAAGACTTGCCATTGCACAAACATGGATGGAAATTAAGAACCCTTCAATAACATTACTATATAACCTGTATGACTAAGTTGGCTAGAAAATTAGATAATCCATCTAATAGTTACAAATACATGATCAGTATTTATTAATTACCTACAGTACAATTCTTCTCTTTGTTGATGTAACTTTACATGAATTAGAACACAATTTAGTATTTATATTAGTTTATACTTGTTTATATAATATAAATATTCGCTTCACTTGCTCACACTTGCGACTAACAAGATATATATGTATTTTCGTCTGGTAAGCTCAAGGCATAATTAGCTCCACAAATTTACCAGCCGTGAACAGCACACGAACTTATCCTAATTCTTAGCCATAGAACTGATAAAGTATCATTGTAGCGTCGTCACATTATATAGAATATGACAGCATGTGTCGGTGGGAGCGGGGCATGGTGCAGGTAATTGTTTAAATTCACAACACTGGCATTAGGAAGTGTGGGCAAGAGAGCAAGTAAAAGCAATTTGCCATTGGAATTTTAGGCATAATATGTTTTTGTGAATAATAGAGCTGTGGGTGGTGGTGGTCTGTACATCAAATTATTATATAAAACGAAATGATAACATGAGCGGTGTACTTAGTAAATTTTGCTAACTTTATATTCGTTGTTTATTGACAATTATTGCATGAGATTACCAGCAGAAAGAGAGAGGAGTGTGCTTGCGAGCGTGCGTGCGTGCGTGCGTTTGTACAGTACGTCGTGCAGTATGTGCTTGTTCAGAGCAAGGCAAAGGCCCTAGAAACATATTATAAGTAAGCCGGTGTGGTAATAACTTGTGTTTTTGTGGTGTGTGATGGTGTACAGGTCAACTGGCTTGGATGTACACTTATATTTGTGCACAGTCTTATAAATTGTGGTAGGTCATGGAAGGAGGGGGGAGAAAGAGAGAGGTAAATGCATCGTGTTGTGAGAGAACCTTTATTATCTCTACACGCTGAACCCCCTCCCTCCCCTCCCCTTAATATTTTCACCCCCTTCGCTCTCACTCACTCGCAGCCCCCCTCCCCTCCTTCCCCTATGCTCTGTCTTCCCTCCCCTCTCTTGCTCTCTCTCCCCTCCCCTCCCATGCTGTCCCTCTCCCTCCCATGCTGTCCCTCTCCCTTCCATGCTGTCCCTCTCCCTTCCATGCTGTCCCTCTCCCTTCCATGCTGTCCCTCTCCCTTCCATGCTGTCCCTCTCCCTTCCATGCTGTCCCTCTCCCTTCCATGCTGTCCCTCTCCCTTCCATGCTGTCTCTCACCCTTCCATGCTGTCCCTCTCCCTCCCATGCTGTCTCTCTCCCTCCCATGCTGTCCCTCTTCCTCCCATGCTGTCCCTCTCCCTTCCATGCTGTCTCTCTTCCTTCCAGAATTCTAGAATCATCATTGTAAGTGTAATGAGTGTGGATGGATGGGTAGAGCTGCTCCCTCCTCTCACTCAAGGTATTCCGTATGTGACGTAATGTTGTAGCTTAGGACAGATTATTATTATTATTATTATTATTATTATTATTATTATTTTTCGCTTTTCGTAGCCTCTTCAGCTTGGTGTTTGTACTTTACTCCATTTACTGTGGCAAATGCCTGATGGTTTTACTCGACACAAAGAAGATGGAATCTAACTGGTTAATTCAGTCCTTTCTTCTGACTTTGTATCCTTTAATTTTTTTTCTCGTTCTCTATCTCACCTTATCGACTTTTCATTTATTGCCTGTCTTCCACATTTCTTCCATGAATTTCCCTCCTACTCTTTGTGTTTATATATATATATATATATATATATATATATATATATATATATATATATATATATATATATATATATATATATATATATATATATATATATATATATATATATATATATACTAGACAGCTCACATCCACCACCACCACCATCCTCCCGGTTCCTGCCACTGTCTGTCTGTCTGCTCCCTCAGCCCCTTACCTCTCCTATCCCTTTCCCTCCCCAGCCTTTCATCACCCCTCCTCTCCACCTCTCCCTCCACCTGCCGTCTATCCCCCATCCCCCTTCAGTACCCATGTGTGACCCGTCCTGCTGCCCCCCTCCCCCAGGTGAAGGACCACTTTTTGCCCCCTGTGGTCCCCCTGCCCCCCTAAGGTTGACATGAGGACGTGGTCATTAGGGCGGCGCCCCTGAGAACCTGGTCATGTGCCCTTCTGCCTCGCCTCGTCTCGCCCTCCCTGCCCTGCCCTCCCTGTGCCCTGCCCTGCCCTCCCCTCCCTGCCCTGCTCTCCCTGTGCTTTGCCCTGCCCTGCCCTGCGCCTTGCCCTGCCCTGTGCCCTCCCTGTGCCCTGCCCTGCCCTCCCTGTGCCCTGCCCTGCCCTCCCTGTGCCCTGCCCTGCCCTCCCTGTGCCCTGCCCTGCCCTGCCCTGCCCTGCCCTCCCTGTGCCCTGCCCTGCCCTGCCCTGCCTCACTACTGTTGCTGGGGGGTCACACACACACACACACACACACTGCACCATACTGTATCGCACCTTTACTAATTCCTATAAACTTTACCATAAAAAAAGTCACCTCAATCTTACTAATAGTGAATCTGTTTCTTGATATTGTTTGTAGGATTCAGTAGCCCTCCAATTTAACGTCAAAAGTTGGAGTATTCAGTAGCCCTCCAATTTAACGTCAAAAGCTGGAGTATTCAGTAGCCCTCCAATTTAACGTCAATAGTTTCTCTGGTCAATTGTAGGTGATGGTGGTTGGGGACATGGAGTTATTTACACCCACTGATGAATATAATATACTGGCGGGTGTCAAAAGTCTGATTGATAGTGTGGGCAAATAAAGCAGTTGAATAGTTGGTAAAGACACACACACAGACAGACAGACATAATATTGGCAGGGAGACAGATAGACAGACAGTCTTATTGACAGGGAGACAGACAGATAATTATATAGACATATAGGCAGATAGACAGACAGACAGACAGACAGACATATAGGCAGACAGATAGATATACAGACAGATACAGATAGGCAGGGAGACAGACATTTAGGCAGACAGACAGGCAGATAGGCAGGGAGACAGACAGACAGTTAGGCAGACAGACAGACAGGAGACAATTGGAGGCGTTTAGAGAAGACAGGCAGTTACCTCACCTCTCTCTCTCTCTCTCTCTCTCTCTCTCTCTCTCTCTCTCTCTCTCTCTCTCTCTCTCTCCTTCCTTCCTTCCTTCCTTCCTTCCTTCCTTCCTTCCTTCCTTCCTTCCTTCCTTACACACCTTCACTTCTCTTCCTTCCTTCCTTACACACCTTCACTTCTCTTCCTTCCTTCCTTCCTTCCTTCCTTCCTTCCTTCCTTTCTTCCTTCCTTCCTTCCTTCCTTCCTTCCTTCCTTCCTTCCTTCCTTCCTTCCTTCCTTCCTTCCTTCCTTCCTTCCTTCCTTCCTTCCTTCCTTCCTTCCTTCCTTCCTTCCTTCCTTCCTTCCTTCCTTCCTTCCTTCCTTCCTTCCTTCCTTCCTTCACTTCACTTCTCTTCTTTTATTTCCTTTAACACTCCTTTTCCTTTATAACCTACTCTAACTATTGCGTGTTTCTTAATGAGTGACGGCCAAGTAAAGCGTGGTGGAGGAGGAGGAAGAAGAAGAAGAAGGAGGAGGAGGAGGAAGAAGAGGAGGAGGAGGAGGAAGAAGAAGAAGAAAAATTAGGAGGAGAAGGAGGAAGAGGAGGATGGGAGAAGTTATAGTTAGGAAGAGGAGTTCAATAGATAAACAAACCAATAAATAAATACACAGACCACACACTCATCATACAAGGTCCAAATGTGGCATCTAGTCTGGCTTTTATATACCAATATTTTGAAGGGAAGAGGTGAGAAGGTCAGACAAGCACAAACACAAACACACAAGTATAAGAAATGGGGGGGGGGAGAACATGCATTGTGAGTGAGTGCGTGCGTGCTTGTTTGTGTGTGTGTGTGTGTGTGTGTGTGTGTGGCGACGACGATTAAATAAATAAAAAAAATATATATATGACAAGAACAATTTTCCAGAACTTGTCAGCACTAATTATCATCACTGCCTCCACTACCCTCACTACCACCACTACCATCATCACTACCACCACTACCATCATCACTACCACCACTACCATCATCACTACCACGAGCACTAGCCACCTCTACTTTGTTTATTTTCACTATTACAAGTTATTTTATTCATTGTTTATACTCGTATATTTATAACTTATACTTAATTAAGATCCGAAGTTTTTGCCTAGACGAAATAAATAATTTGGCCTTAGTCTGAATACATAGTTATTTATATTTCGTTAAGTCTAGTCACATCTTTTATTAATAACGTTATATACTTACAGTGTCACCACAACCCTACACCACCATCATCACCACACCACCCTCATCACAACGACTTTGACACTTACTACTGCAACTAGCCTACTATCATCACTATCACCACAACCCCATGTAGCACTATCACCACACATTACCATCTTGACTGAATGTAACTAAATACAAATATCACCACAACCACTACTACTATCACCACTATCACCACAACCACTATCACCATAACCATTGTAGTACCGTCACTACTACCACTATCACCACAACCATTACACTATACCACTATCACCATCACCATTACACTACCACTATACAACCATTATCAACACCTCCACCGCAATAGTCATTCTAACCTAACCACTACAGTCACTATGTAATGGTAAAATTATGCAACTATCACTATTACATATTGCAGTACCAGAGAGAGAGAGAGAGAGAGAGAGAGAGAGAGAGAGAGAGAGAGAGAGAAGTGCATCATTGCTCAGTTTGGTTTTAGAATGTAGGTAGGTAAGTAGGAATGTAAGTAGTTCAGTAAGGATGTAATAAGGAAAGTATAGAAATGGAATGGTAGGTAGGTACATGGGAAAGAGAGTTTTACTGGTAGGTAGGTAAGTAGGAATGTAAAAATAGTTGGGTAGGGATGGAAGTAGGATAGTGAATAGGTGTAGGTAGGTAGGTAGGTAAGTAAGTAGGAGAGTGGGTAGGTAAATAAGTAGGGGAGTAGGTAGGTAGGAAAGTAAAAGAGTGGGTAGGTATGTAAGTAGAAGAGTAGGTAGGTAGGTAAGTAAAAGAGTGGGTATGTATGTAAGTAGAAGAGTAGGTAGGTAGGTAAGTAAAAGAGTGGGTAGGTATGTAAGTAGAAGAGTAGGTAGCTAGGTAAGTAAAAGAGTGGGTATGTATGTAAGTAGAAGAATGGGTTGGTAGGAAAGTAAAAGAGTGGGTAGGTATATGTAAGGTAGGAGAGTGGGTTGGTAGGTAAGTGAATAGGTAAAAATGTAATCTGTAAACAGAAGTGGTTTTGTAAGTACTGTCATCATAATTATCTCGAGTCGTTGGTCAAGAATGATGCCTAGATGACTGAGAGAGAGGGAGGGGGGAGGAAATGGGGAGTGAGAGGGAGGAGGAAATGGGGAGAGAGAGGGAGGGAGAGTAGTGTGGGAGAAGGAGGGAGAGTAGTGTGGGAGAAGGAGGGAGAGTAGTGGGGGTGAAGGAGGGAGAGGGAGTAGTGGGGGAGAGGGAGGGAGAGTAGTGGGGGTGAAGGAGGGAGAGTAGTGGGGGTGAAGGAGGGAGAGTAGTGGAGGAGAGGGAGGGAGAGTAGTGGGGGTGAAGGAGGGAGAGTAGTGGGGGTGAAGGAGGGAGAGTAGTGGAGGAGAGGGAGGGAGAGTAGTGGGGGTGAAGGAGGGAGAGTAGTGGGGGTGAAGGAGGGAGAGTAGTGGAGGAGAGGGAGGGAGAGTAGTGGGGGTGAAGGAGGGAGAGTAGTGGGGGAGAAGGAGGGAGAGTAGTGGGGGTGAAGGAGGGAGAGGGAGTAGTGGGGGAGAGGGAGGGAGAGTAGTGTGGGAGAAGGAGGGAGAGTAGTGGGGGTGAAGGAGGGAGAGTAGTGGAGGAGAGGGAGGGAGAGTAGTGGGGGTGAAGGAGGGAGAGTAGTGGGGGAGCGGGAGGGAGAGAGAGAGGGGGGGGATGATAAAGGGGAGTGGAAAGGAAGGATGGATAGGGGAATAGTGAGAGAGATATTGTGGGATGGAAGGGGAGGAGAGGAAGGTGGTGTGGAGAGAGAGAGAGAGAGAGAGAGAGAGAACAGTTTTCACAATTTCGACTTTTGATACTTTCGTTCTTAATAATCATGCTTTAACTTAAGGGACCCTGTGATGTAGTCAGAAAATTGGAGGTAAACGAGTCCTTCAAATATTGCCACGAAACACCACCTATATATTGAGTGACCTTGTTTTGTAACATAGTCGGGAGTAATCAGAAGGCTCCAATTGTTATACACGATCACAGGGCGTGGTGTGTGTGTGTGTGTGTGTGTGTGTGTGTGTGTGTGTAAGAAGTATAGATGCTTGCTCTTTCACCTCGAGGCTGTGATATGTCCTTGCTCAACACATTATTATTATGTTCGGAGCATCAACCACACACACACATACACACACACTAACCGGACTTCCCTCTGTGTTGTGGGCAGTGTTTATGTAAGGGGTTTTGGCGCCCCTTTGATCCCAGCCACTCCCTGATAATTATTCAACTGTTCCTCCTTTCCTTTCCTTTAATTCTGTTTCCTTATCCTTCGTCTTACATGGTCGTCAAGGCCTATAAGATTAAAAAAAAAATACCTAAAATAAGATAAAAATAAATGAAATAATAATATAAATTACTTTTAGAGTCCCGTACTACGTCAAACAAACAAATCAACAAATAAATATACAAAAACAAACAAGCAAACAAACCAAACCGAACTATAATCCTATACTGTGAATTATATAGCTTCAAAAAATTAAATGAAATAATACTAATTAATACATAATCCTTTTAGCATCCCGAAGTACGTCAAACAAACAAACATAAATAAACAAAAGCACACAAATAAATGAGCAAAAACAAATAAACAAACAAACAAACAAATAAATAAATAAACAAAAGTAAACAAATAAACAAAAGTAAACAAATAAATAAAAGTAAACAAATAAATAAAAGTAAACAAATAAATAAAAGTAAACAAATAAATAAGCAAAAACAAATAAATAAACAAACAAACAAACAAACAAATAAATAAATAAACAAAAGTAAACAAATAAATAAGCAAAAACAAATAAATAAACAAACAAACAAACCGACAAAACCTAACTATAATCGTGTACTGTAAATGATATAGGTTCCTTTGGCGGTGGTCTAACATTCCCACCCCAAAAGCATAAAACTTCTTTAACGAAGGGTAATTACGAGATGGAGATGAGCGCTCACTACTACAAGTACCATTACGATACTTATACGATACATACCCACTCACGTTTTCTTCACACATTCTGTTTTTACTGGGTTTGGAGTCCGGTTGGTTGGTTGGTTGTTGTTGGTTTGGTTGTGTGTGGTTGTTGGTTTGTTTGTATGTGTCGTTGGTTTCTGGTTGGTTGGTTTGTCTGTGGTTGTTGGTTTGGTTTGGTTTGGTTGTGGTTGGTTGGTTTGTATAAGTCGTTTGTTTCTGGTTGGTTGGTTGGTTTATTTGTGGTTTGTTTGTTTGTTAGCAGGATTAGACAAAGAGTTAAGTGTCTAACTTTACTCAAATCTTAGCTTGTTGAAAAATTACATATGATTAATATAGATTATTAATATTTATAAATAACTTGATATAGATAAACTAATATAAATAATGGACTGCACATTCTTAATTTCTTCTTCTATTTACATTTTCATCTACATATATACCGTATTATAAATGTATTAATCTATTGTTATTACTAAACTATTTCGTTTATAGTGAATCTCTTGTATCTCCTCGTCTTGTCTTCAAAAAATGTCGACCTGCCTGTTGTTCTATATAAGGGGAAAAGTTTGTGTTGGTAAATCTGGAGCAACTGAATCCTTCAAACTATTCCAAGCAACAAAACACCATTATTGTTGTTCGTCTGGTTCTGCTTCCTGTCATACTTTAGAGTAATATAGGCACTCCAATGTAACAAAAAAGAATTACCACCTTAACCTTAAGAACCCTATGTTCGTGTATGATAATTGGAGGCTTCTGATTCCTCCTGACCATGCCACGAAACAAACTCCTTCCATATAGGCTAGGTGTGTGTGTGTGTGTGTGTGTGTGTGTGTGTGTGTGTGTGTTTCGAAGGCAATATTTGAAGGACTCGTTTATCTCTAATGTTCTGACTTCATCATAGGGTCTCTTAATTTAGGTTTGCCTTTCTTCTCTCTTATCTAATCATGTATATTTCCTTTCTCAATTGTTTTGTTCTCTCGTCTGCCTGTATTAGCCTATATTGTGCCACACTTAACCCTTTTCTTCTTGTTCCTTCCTCTCCCCTTTTACCCTTCCTCCCTCCCCTTTCTCCTTCCTCTCCTTTTCTTCCTCCTCCTTTTCCCCTGCCTTCCTCCCCTTTTCTCCTTCCTTCCTCACCCTTTTCTCCTTCCTCACCCTTTTCTCCTTCCTCTCCCCTTTTACCCTTCCTCCCCTTTTCCCCTTCCCTCCCCTTTTCCCCTTCCCTCCCCTTTTCTCCTTCCTTCCTCACCCTTTTCTCCTTCCTCTCCCCTTTTACCCTTCCTCCCCTTTTCCCCTTCCCTCCCCTTTTCTCCTTCCTTCCTCACCCTTTTCTCCTTCCTCCCCCTTTTTTCCTTCCTCCCTCCCCCTTTTCTCCATCCTCCCTCCCCTTTTCTCCTTCCTTCCTCACCCTTTTCCCCTTCCTCCCTCCTTTTCTCCTTCCTCCCCCTTTTCTCCTTCCTTCCTCACCCTTTTCCCCTTCCTTCCTCACCCTTTTCCCCTTCCTCCCCTTTATCTCACATTCTCATCTCCCTATTTCTTTTCTTTCCCTCCTCATTATCAGTTTCGCCTTCCATTCCTCCCCGCCCCTCCTCTTTATTACACACCAATTTCTTCTCTCTCTCTCTCTCTCTCTCTCTCTCTCTCTCTCTCTCTCTCTCTCTCTCTCTCTCTCTCTCTCTCTCTCTCTCTCTCTCTCTCTCTCTCTCTCTCTCTCTCTCCAATATGATATCTCCTTTGCCTCCCGGTCACTCCTCCCTATCTGTGCCTTTCTCTCCCCCCACTCTCTCCCTTCCTCTCCCCCCCCCCCCTGTCCCTTCCTTCACAATATCCCGAATGACCTTCAACGAGAGAAAGTGTACTTTTTTGTGCGTTCTGGAGAGAGAGAGAGAGAGAGAGAGAGAGAGAGAGAGAGAGAATGTGTGTGTGTGTACTATTTGTGCGTTCTGGAGAGAGAGAGAGAGAGAGAGAGAGAGAGAGAGAGAGAGAGAGAGAGAAATACTTGATTATTGAAAAGACCTATTACTTTTTTTTCTCTCTCTATCTCTCTCTCTCTCTCTCTCTCTCTCTCTCTCTCTCTCTCTCTATCCTTGAGTATATCCTTGAGGTAGAGACCTTGAGTTCTCTCCTAGCAACTGCCCAGTCTACCTACTTACCTTCCTACCTGTTATCATCCTACCTATTTACCCTCCTGCCAATTTACCTGCCTGCTTACCTACCTATTTACCTACCTACTTATCTACTTGCCTTCCTATCTACTTGCCTACCTTCCTATCTACTTGCCTACCTTCTTATCTACTTGCCTAGCTGCCTTCCTTCCTATCTACCTGCCTACCTACCAATCTGCCTATCTATCTCCCTACCTAACTACCAACCTATCTATCTATCTACATA
The DNA here is from genome assembly GCA_034508575.1 of Petrolisthes manimaculis. Classification (NCBI taxonomy): domain Eukaryota; kingdom Metazoa; phylum Arthropoda; class Malacostraca; order Decapoda; family Porcellanidae; genus Petrolisthes; species Petrolisthes manimaculis. The sequence goes on along the minus strand of JAWZYT010003203.1, from coordinate 128,595 downwards.
TCTATCTACATATCTATCTACATACCTATCTACATACCTATCTACATACCTATTTTCATACGTATCTACCTACGTACTTATTTACCTCCCTACCTACCTACCTCCCTTTCGACTTCTGTTCACCCACATCTACTACTTCCTACTCACCTACCTAGCTTCCAATCTGGTTAAGTGCCCATCCATCTACCTACCTTCCCTCCCTCCCTCCCTATCTATACATACCTATACTCTCTTTCTCTCCACATACCTAACTACCTGCCAGACCTACATACCCGTTTATTACCCATCTCCATACTTATCTACCCAGGATAAAATATAATGTTTATGTAGGTACGCGTCTGTGTGTGCTACCGACGGTTACAATATCCTGTTAGTAGTCATTGGTAGTGTTGGTTGTTGTTCGTGTTGTACTTACATTGTGTTGTTGTTGTTGTTGTAGTGATTATGGTGTTCTATCCTTCTCATATTATAGTATTTATAGTTCACTCTGATATTTATATGTTGCTGTGTGAAGAGATGCTTGTGTTCGGTCTTCCTATTTTTCATTGTAATTAGTTTATACTGAAAAGAATAATGTATAATTCATAGTTCAGTCACGAGCACTAATAACTAATAAAGTAAACAGCTTTGGTTGAAACTGAACACTCCAATTCACCAACGAACAAATTCCAATGGAGATCTTATTGTGTATTTATTAATTATTTACTGTCTCTAGGTATACGAAGCACACCTGGATACTTATTAATGCTCGTGACTGTACTTTTATATAGTTCACTCAGAAATACAACCTTGTTGATGCAACTTTGTCTGCTTTCCTATCTCTTGCCTCATCATCTGCTTGCCTAACACCAGCTGAATTTATTACCAATGGCTTACACCTACCTACCTACCTACCTCGTTACCTACTTTCTTACCTGCCTACCTCCTTATATTACCTCTGCTCTCCATTCAGTCCACCAACTTCACATCACTACATTTCAAATCCATATACAAAGCGTATTTTACTTGATACATTTATAATGATCTAGCTTATTTAATCTTTCGCGCGTTGGTTATTTCTAATTGATCCTGCGTGTGTGTATGTTTTTGCTCGTGCGTAAGTGTGTGTGCACAAGTAAAATTAATGTCTGCAAGAATTTATACTGGTGTGTTGATTATGGAAGAAAACTTGGGTGTAATTTAAGTTGTAGTAGTAGTAGTAGTAGTAGTAGTGGTGGAGTAAGTGACAACAATAGAAAATAGTAGTAGTCATAGTAGTGGTGGTGGAGGTAGTGATGATGATGATGATAGAATATAGTAGTCATAGTAGTGGTGATGGAGGTAGTGATGATGATGATGATGATAGAATATAGTAGTCATAGTAGTGGTGATGGAGGTAGTGATGATGATGATGATAGAATATAGTAGTCATAGTAGTGGTGATGGAGGTAGTGATGATGATGATGATAGAATATAGTAGTCATAGTAGTGGTGATGGAGGTAGTGATGATGATAGAATATAGTAGTCATAGTAGTGGTGGTGGAGGTAGTGATGATGATGATAGAATATAGTAGTCATAGTAGTGGTGATGGAGGTAGTGATGATGATGATGATGATAGAATATAGTAGGGTTGGTGGTATTATTGTTTCCATCTATGTTAATGTATCTAATGGTATAAGGTCATGAGACGCCACAAAACACCCTGGCTGGTTGGCTGGCTGTTGGCTGGTACCATGACAGTCGCACATTTCGGGGTTTACCCTCACTCCCCTCCGTCCATGGCTGGCTGCCAGTTCGGAAGTCGTGTATCAGTGGAGGTGGTGGTATTGGTGGTAGTGTTGGCAGGGAGTGGTGATGGGTACTGTGTGGATGTGGTGGAGATGGTATGTGGATGTGTGTGAAGGAAGGAGTGGTGATGCGTACTGTGTGGATGTGGTGTGTGTGTGTAAGACCAATAAGTTAGTCTTATTGGTCTTGTGTGTGTGTGTGTGGATATGAAGGAATGCCTATTTAGCTACGTGTACATACCTATGTATCCTTTTGTACAGTTGGGGAACAAAGTATCTGGTCACCATTGACGGCTTCTGGTAACAATGTCAATGATAAACACCTTAGTAATTGGCAAAATGTATTAATTACTACTTTATGATAACTGATATTGGGTGACGTCGACCAACCACAGACACTGAAATAAAAGTTATCCTTCAATTCATAAATACTTTCTCATGGATGTGTTTACTTTTGGGGATGTTGCCAGAAACCGCCGACAATGTTCACATACATTATTCCCCAACTGTACATACCTGCCTTCCAACCTAAATACCTACATGATACAGTAGTAGTAGTAGTAGTAGTGGTAGTGGTAGTAGTAGTAGTGGTGGTGATGGTAATATTACTGGAAGTAGTAGTAGTAGTGGTGAGAATAGTACAATAGTAGTGGTGTTAGTAATAGTAGTAGTGAGAATAGTCTAGTAGTAGTGAGAAAAGTCCAGTAGTACTAGTAGGAGAAGTTATAGTAGTAGTGAGAATAGTTCAGTAGTAGTAGTAGTGGTAGTAATAGTAGTAGTGAAAAAAGTACAGTAGTTGTAGTGGAAGTAGTGTTGGTGGTAGTAGTAGTAGTGGAAGTAGTGTTAGTGTTGGTAGTAGTGGTAGTATGAACGTTGGTGGTACTGATATATAGTGATGGAGGATATCAGAGATGCCTGTAGTAATGGTTTATGGTTCATTGTGGTGTCTTAGTGAGTGACAAGACCACCCTTCCTGCTATACCTTTACTCACACACACACAGCCTACTCCTCATTCTCTCTCTCTCTCTCTCTCTCTCTCTCTCTCTCTCTCTCTCTCTCTCTCTCTCTCTCTCTCTCTCTCTCTCTCTCTCTCTTCTGTATGTATGTATGTATGTATGTTTGTGTGTGTCAGAGAGAGAGAGGTAGGGAGAGAGAGAGAGAGGTTATTGAGTAGGAAGGAAAAAAATGCATCGGCTAGAGGTGAGAGGAAGTGAGAGGTATGCTAGGATGGTGAGAGGCAGGCAAGCAGGCAGTTAGGCAGACCAGCAGGGAGAAAGGCAGGCAGGCAGGTAGAAAGGGAGGGAGGGAGGGAAAAGGAGATGCAGAAGATGAGGGAGGAAGGATGAGGCCAAAGGAATGGGGTTAGGGAGAATATAAAAGAATGGCGTATAGAGAGACAAAGAATGGGTTTAGTTGGGGAGTTGAGATATAGAAGGATGGGAGGGGAATGAACAGGTATGCAAGAGGAATGCACTGTGCTCTCTCTCACTCTCTCATAAATATAAATACATTATATCTGTGTAACCAGACTACTTGAAGAACAGCGAAAACCATCAGATGACGGGGGGGTGGGGTGGGAATAAGGTTTGAAATTTTAGGTCGTTTTGATTGGCAGTACGTCGCTCTTCTCTCTCTACCCGGGTAGGTTCTCTGGGTTATCCTATGTATAACCTTTTTTTTTTTTTGCCGATGAACATAAAAATATGGTGACCGTAGAAGCTGACAGTCTGACGCTTATGTTTACGCAGAGGTTTTATTTCGCGTGGCATATCAAATCTCAGAGAGTTTTATAAGTGTTATAGATGTCAGAGGACTGGTGTTGAGTTACATTATTATCCAATCTCTGTTGTACTCTTCCTCCTGCTCCTCCTGCCAGTATTGTCTTCCCTCACCACCATAAAAACAAGGTTGTGTATAACGGGCCAACACACACACACACACACTCAACTCGTGCATGGACTGTCTGCGATAGGTATGCACACTTTACAAGTATAGCATCCCACGTCTGACGTTACCTACTATACCTCCATCACCACTGATTGAAGGGGGTGGGGTAAAAGGAAGGTTGGAAGGTGAAGGTTGGCAGTATAGGCCGTTCAGGTCCTTAACCCCCAACAGTCAAAGAGAATCACAGTTGCTATTGAACTGGCCTCAGGTTAGATAGAAAAGTAAATATATTATATCATCTAACTTACCTCACAATGTACAGTTTAGAAAGTAGAAAGTGCAAGAAAAATTTGGCTGTATACGGCAACATCTGGCAGTTGTTTGTAGTATAATCCCTCGTATACTTATGAATGAATACTGTAACAGTGAATCCAAAACAATGTAAGGTGGAACGTGATTGGTTGAACTTTGAGTGGTGGTGATGTTGCCATATACAGCCAGATTATTCTTGCACTTTCTACTTACTCAACTGTACACATTAACATATACCTGTACTGGATTACTTTCCGTGCGTAGATACGAAAATGTTACACGACACATTTCAAAGCTTCAGGTTATATATAAAATAGAGAAGAGACTAGTTTTTGTATGATATATGAGTTTTGAATGATAATGAAGGTATACAAGCACCACTGGGCAAGGTTCTAGAATACAGCCACCTTTATTTTTGTTAACCTGATTCTGTTTCCTGGCATACTTTGGAGGAAAATCAAGGCACTCCAATGTACCAAAAATAGACTATCCCCTTAAATATTGTTAATTTATTGGTATTCAACACATATTTGACATTGTTAAGGGGATATTCACTTGATGGATAATTATTGGGTAAGCGAATCCTCCAAACTATGACACAAAACAATAGATGCCTTAATAGTAACACTGAGGCGAGTTGTTTCTTGGGTTAGTTAGGAGGCATCAATAGCCTTATAATTTATCAAAAGAGAGAGCTCCCCTACACTCATTGGAGTTTACTTGGACCTAGATAGACACTTGGCTATATAACGGGGATCAGACCTCGGATATATTAATGAAAGGAATGTCGTAGATATAATCATGCTGACGTAATGGTACCTACGCCTCTGTGTGTGTTAATATGTGTGTGTGTGTGTGTTTGGGGGGGGGGGGGTGAGGGATGATTATAGCGTATGAATATTTGTGTGTATCTTTTCATGGGTGGTATACGTGAGGTACACAGGCATATGTATGTATGTACTGTATGTGTATGTATGTCTGGTTGGAGGTATGTATGTATGTATGTATAATTTTTGTGTTTAGTGGTTGTAGATAGATCAGTATAGGCTGTATATAATTATGTGCATAAATTAGTGGTAGTATTTATGTTCCGCAGTGTACGTATCCTCCTTGTACATGCGTTTGTGTGTGTGTGCGTGTGCGCGGGCGCGGCGTGTAGCATATAGGTATGTTACGTCAGTGTTTAAAGTGCTATGTCATGGCCACCACCACTCCCATCCCTTACTCCTCTTGACCCCGGATGCTCTCTCTCTCTCTCTCTCTCTCTCTCTCTCTCTCTCTCTCTCTCTCTCTCTCTCTCTCTCTCTCTCTCTCTCTGCCTATATATATTTTTCTATTTATATTTCTCAGCCTATATATTTTTTTCTATTTCTCTCGCTCTCTCTCGCTCTCTCTCATACACACACATAATTCCATGCCATACTTTTCCGCCTAACGCTAGACGATCCAACTTGCCTCAAAGAATTATCTCAAAACCCACAAACAAACACACAAACACACACACACACGAACACACACACACACACACGAACACACACACACACACGAACACACACACACACACGAACACACACACACACACACGAACACACACACACACACACGAACACACACACACACACACGAACACACACACACACACACGAACACACACACACACACACGAACACACACACACACACACGAACACACACACACACACACACACACACACACACACACACACACACACACACAAACACACACACACAAACACACATTCATAATAGGTCAGGTCAGTTTTTACATCATAGCATATCAATCAGGGTTAATGTCACGTGACTATTACTTAATTAAAATTATACGATACTAAAAACGAGACCTGGATACAAATTTTGGATTGCTAATAGTATACATAGAGATTGGTATATTTTGGATTGCTAATAGTATACATAGAGATTGGTATATTTTGGATTGCTAGTATAAATAGAGATTGGTATATTTTTGTGTTTACTTTTTTTTTTTTCAGGGTATAGGAAGGTTAAGAAAAAATGTAAGGCACCACATTCATCATAATTTTACCCTAAAGTTGTGTGGTAATTATTTCGTGACTCTGCATATTCATAGATAAATTGCTTGACTCGGGCATGTGTGTGTGTGTGTGTGTGTTTGTGTGTCTATGAATGGAATGGTTTTTGTTTTGTTTTTTTATTTGTATCTATGTGTACTTATATGTATATGACTGTGTGTGTGTGTGTGTTTGTGGGTATGAATGGAATGGTTTTTGTTTTGTGTTTTTATTTGTATCTATGTGTACTTATATGTATATGACTGTGTGTGTGTGTGTGTATGTGTGTGTGTGTGTGTGTGAAAGTATAACCTAGTGGTGAGTGTATAAATGCATGCCTAATTGAAGGATACGTGTGCAGGTAAAACATGTGTATATGACTACGTGTGTGTGTGTGTTTGTATGTGTGTGTGAAAGTAGGACCTGACTTTGTACACACATATATAATGTATGTATGTATATATTTAAAACCAAGAGTCCGATGCAAATCAAAGAAACAATTACATACATACATACATACACACATACCAGGTAATAACTAAAACAACACGTTGCTATGGCTCCTCGTAGTGTGTGTGTGTGTGTGTGTGTGTGTGTATGTGTGTGTGTGTGTGTGTGTGTAAAGCCTTCATCATCACCCACCCCATGACCTTTCTTGCATATAGCCTAAGGGTATTAGAGGTGTCGGGGCCACGAGGTATTTGGGGAACCCCGAGTGACGTAAGCAAACCTCTCCACTCATTCCTAGGGCTGGATGGCTGGCTGTATAACACTCGCTGGCTTCTAATTCCTACCAACTATGCCACGAAACAAGCTCCTTCAGTATAGGGGGTGTTTCGTGGCAATGTTTGTAGGACTCGCTAACCTCCAATTTTCTGACTTCATCAAGGGGTCCTTTAACTTAGTGTTCATATACCGTACCTTACTGAAAACAAAAGATGCTATATTCAATATGTCTATCTTTAAGGGTACGTATAATACAGTGTTGGTATATTTGGAACAACTAATTTCTCCAAAGTATCCTAAGCAACAGACTACCGTTATTCTTGTTAATCTGGTCGTGTTTTCTAGCATGCTTTGGAGGAATCAAGGCACGCTAATGTACCAAAAGTGTATTACCCCCTTAATATTTATACTACCGGTATACGTTGTGCTTCCCAGACCAGTAGTTTGTGATCTTTAACCTGAACCTTCCCTCAGCAGTGAAATGGAATAATGATCAGCGGAGACTCATTTTTTATATTCAGTCTTGAGGCCATTGGACCCTCAGCTACAATTACCAACCAAAGTGCCGTCGTCGCCTCAACCAATAATTAGCATCTTGAAGGAAAATGGAAAGGATAATCGTACACCAAATACATTTCCCATATGAATTGACAGTAGCAAACGGGAGAGGGGGGGGGGGGGGAATAAAAATGTAAATACAAATTGATTATATACTTCAGTTTAAGAAGCTGTGAAGTCTATAGTTGCCTTCTTACTCCTATAAATGTTCATCGTGTCTTGGATGAATGAAGACATGCACCATCTTGGAAATAAATCAAAACAAAACCTTTCTTCTATGAGTTGTATGAAAGAAATATCAAGTAGGTCATTATGGTAACTTGAGGGACCCTGTGATGTAGTCAGAAAATTGGAGGTAAAAGAGTCCTTCAAATATTCCCACTAAACACAAACACACACACAACTATATGGAAGGAGCTTGTTTCGTGGCATGGTCAGGAGGAATCAGAAGTCTCCAATTATCATAAGACGATATCAGGGTCATTAATGGTTTAGACAGAATAATGAAAATGATATAATTGAAACTGGGGTAATGAATGATGGCAATGCTGTAGGTATGAGTTGACATGATAGAAGCAGTATATAGTAACATAAATAAAGGTAGCAGCTCCAAAGATCATTATGGCCTCATGGATGATCACTAAATTTCGTACAGACAGACGATTCTAACTTCAAGGAGGAGGATATACATTTAGGATGAGAGTTGAGGGAAGTACAGACACACAGTTCTAACTTTAATTAAGGAAATATTTCACTTTTGTTTCATTGGAGCGCCTTAATTCCTCCAAAGTATGCCAGGAAACAGGACCAGATGAACAAAAATAATGGAGTTCTATTGACTGGAATAGTTTGGAGGGATGATCAGTTGCTCCAGATTTCCCAATACTGTACAGTCGGTTGCAGAAGTCCTGTCACCTCACCTGCTTCACCGAGGCACGCAATGTTCATAGACTCGAGATTATTAGGTGTAGAAAACGTGCGTATTTCTTGAGTCCATGAACACTGCTTGTCTCGGTGAAGTAAGTGAGTTCGACAGGACATCTGCCGCCGACTGTACTTCCCCTTTAAGGAGGCTCATAAATATTTAGGATAAGAGTTATGGTGATGACGTGATAATTTCCTCTTGTGATTCAACAGCTGCAAAACACAATTGAAGGAAGATCAAACTCCTTGGCCAGATAATAATGATAATGAGGAGAATATGGTAGTTTTTTTTTTTTTTTCATATTATCATATTTATTTATATTACTATTTATTATTATTATTACTATTTATTATTATTATTACTATTTATTATTATTATTACTATTTATTATTATTATTATTATTATTATTATTATTATTATTATTATTATTAATGCAGTATTCTGTTGTTCCTATATGCAGACAAACTCTCAGACCATATGAATTATCAATGAAGTTTCATCTTGGCATTTGTATTCTTAAATGCAGGGAGACGCCTTCAATATATATCTCTCTCTCCTAATGTACTGTTTTGTTGTTCACTGTGTATTGGTTACCTGTGTGTTTGTCAGAGAGAGAGAGAGAGAGAGAATCAAAATAAGAAAAAAAGAAGGAAAGATGTAAACTCGAGTATTATTTGTATTTATTTTTATTATTATTTGTTTTTGCGTATGACTATTGAAGTGAGTGTGTGTGTATTTATAGGATGTGGCTCAGTAATATATGCAATTAGTATGTATATACCTTTGTGTACGTGTAGGTTGTATTGGTGCATGGCAATGTGTGTGTGTACATCAACGCTCACGTGTGTGTGTGTGTGTGAGCCTCTGTCTTGTAAGCTGAATATGTATGGACACAATGTTCAGGTGCGCGTGCGCGTATAATTGCGCGCGCGCTTCGTGTGTATGCTTATTTTTTTTTTAAGTAGCTGCTCATATTGTATATCATGCTCATTTAAAGTACCAATACTCCTACCGGTATAGTATGTGTGTGTGTGTGTGTGTTGACGCCTATATTCTCTATAATAATGTTTTTTGTTTTTTTTAATATCTACAGTACTACTGGTATAAGACATGTTTGTATGAGTGGGAAAATATATTCGTGTGTGTGTGTGTAATGGCATGTGAACTAGTGAGGTACAGCAGCAGCAGCAGCAGCAGGCAGCGGGAGAAGCAGCAACAGCAGGAGGGGAGGGAAGGTGTTCACATTTAATGAGTCGGTCTCGAGCATAAAAAGTTGTCAGTCATTCCAGTCTTAACGCCGCATACCTCGCTGCCGCTCCACCTCCACCTCCACCTCCACCTTACTGCTTTCATACACTCCTTTAAACCTCCACCTCCACCTTACTGCTTTAAACCTCATACCTCCACCTTACTGCTTTAAACCTCCACCTCCACCTTACTTCTTTCATACACTCCTTTCAACTTATTCCTTATTGCTTTAATACTTCTTTTATACTTTCACTTGTACCGCTCTGCTTTCATACAATCCTCTAAATGTTATTACTACTGTCATATGCTTTCTGTTCTGTCAATGTCTCTTTTAGGGAAGGGAGGGGTACAAATCAAAGACACATATATTATGAAGACACATATTACTGTTTTAATGTAATTCTGTAATGACTTTTATTAAACTTAAGTCGAATCGTCAGGTATAAAGTGTCAAGTAAGTAGGAAAATATTGCATAGCTGAAGTTACCTGGATCTATTTATATTGATTTAAACTGTCTAAGTCTTTAATATCACAGTGTCCGCAGTTCTGTTTATTCTCACTGATAAAAACATATTTCTATATTTAGTAACCTTCCTGTTTTCATTATCATAATTTCATTGTATTTATTTACTTCTATCTCATCTCCATAATGATGATACCCTGTTGAAGTCAGAATGTTTGAATAATAATAATATATTGGATTTACCCTCGTTGTTCTGTTCCTGTGTTAAGTTGGGGTTGTCTACAAACATCCTCCCATCAGTTACCTACAGGCTGTTTAGGATACAATGTGTTGCGGGGGGAGTATGTACAGAGGAGAGGGCTCATGTGTATTGTCTTGGCTATGTTTGCGTATTCGGTACTGTAAATTCTTATGTTAACGCCAAGGTAAAGGCAGTAAGAAATCACACTTGGACACAGCTGCTGGGCACGGTACATGAATCTCTTGTGTCATGTTTAAAACTCCGTGTAAGTGAAGTACATAGTGACCTTCCTTGCCTGGCATATATGTAAACACTCTTAGGAGTACTTAGTAATGTTGTGTAACATTATGCGTTACATCCCAGTCATGGTTCATTAGTAAAATCTAAATAAGCTTCATAAAACACTGAAGGGCAAAGTATTATGGACTGGAGTTTTTATGCCTTTTTATAACCTTCACGTTCAGTTTCTTTCCTTCTTCTGATACTGATTTAATGAACTGTCAGACCTTTATAAACACACAAACATGCGTGCGCGCGCATATGTTATACGCCCAGCAACTACATGTGTTTTGAGTGGGAGGAAGAGGGTGAACTGAGTGTCGCTCCTTGTATCCATTTGTCAACACACATTTTCATCATCCACGAAACCATTTGATGACTTGACATAACAGAGATGATACTGCGTGAGTGAAAACGTTACGTAAAGGATCTACCGTGTTTATATAGAGAGAATGAAGTGGAAGGAGGAATGGGAATAATTAGAGATGGACAGAGACAGACCAAGAGAGAACATGCGTGAGTGAGAACGTTACGAAAAGGATGTGTATACCGTATAATTATATAGAATTTAAGGTGGAAGGAGAAATGGGAATACATAATGAGAGAGAGAGAGAGAGAACACGAACGATTTATTTATTTATATGTCTTGATGAGTTTGTACGTAGAGAGAGAGAGAGAGAGAGAGAGAGAGAGAGAGAGAGAGAGAGGGGGGGGGGGACATTGGGTGGCTACAAAACACAAGGGGGTCAGGGAGGAGGTTCATTCACGGCCACCCCCATTCATGAAACAGGACGTGGGGCGATACAGAGATAGATAATGAATAGGACGTCTGGTGAGAGAGATTGATCGATAATGAATGATATGGAGAAATTAACCGTACGTACACTCTTATATATTACCATCTTGTTTTATTTTTTCATTTACTATCGTCGTTCTCTTTCCTAAGCTAACCTAACCCTACATTCTCATCACCATCTTGTACATGTTGTCATTGACTTTCATTCGTCTTCTCCTTTCCTTATATCGTAAATTAAAGAGAGAGAGAGAGAGAAAAAAAAAATGCCATAAGAGAATGAATTGTATAGTGATGGACAAATAGAAATTATATATTGAGATTTGTAAAAGATAATAATGAGAATATTGTACAGTTGCGTTGCCGAAAAAGGAACTTCGACAACTATTGATACAACATTAAATATATTAATGTCCATAGTTGTTTGTAGGGATTATAAGTATGGATTACAGAAGGATATATATATATATATATATATATATATATATATATATATATATATATATATATATTTCCTTCTGTTATACATGCTTATAGTCCCTTCAAATAGTTGTGGATATTACTATGGTTGAAGTTCTATAAAGATTTGTCACAATACCTTTTTTGGCAACTGTACCAGATGTGGTGTATGAAGACTAGATCCTTAATTTGGGGAAGGTGGTGGAAGAGAAATTAGGAGGGAGAGAAGGAAGGAAGGAGGAGCAGCTTATTAGTGGAAATCATCTATGTTGGTGAATTGGAAGGCTACTGATTCCTCCAAACTATACCAGGAAACAAGACTCCCTCAGTATTCGTACCTATATAGGGATCTGTTTCGTGGCATAGTTTGGAGGAATCGGAGACATTCCAATTCAATCAACACAAGAATCTCCCTTTAAACAAATGTATATTATAATAAATTATGTTTCCCTGTATAGTAAGTTTTCGTAGAATTTTGTTATGATCCATATTCCGTACAGTCACGTTCAATTGTCCTGTCAACACCTTCCAATGATACACCCTCGATAAATTATGTGAAACTATATTGGTTCATAAAATTCACTCTAGCGGTTCACTTTCATTCATAAGATTCACTCAAACAATTCATTCATAAGATTCACTCAAATGGTTCAATTACATTCATAAGATTCATTCAAACAGTTCACTTTCATTCATAAGATTCACTCAAATGGTTCACTTTCATTCATAAGATTCCCTCAAACGGTTCACTTTCATTCACCAGAGACAGGACTTTAAATAATGACTGTGTACACCCGATCAAAAAACTATCACGCATTTCCTTCGTGAGACATGCTTGTTTATCCTGAGCTGTATGTAGTGATCGTTTACAGAACCATCGGACCCAACCTAAACCATAATGTTTTTGATCCAGTTTACATAGATAGAGGAAGTAAATAGTTCAGTAGCTTATTCTTTTAAATCTATTTCCAGGTTTCTTCACAATAACACGAGTTTGGACATTGTGGTGGTAATAAAAATAAGGAAAAGATAGTCGAAAAAAATCATGAACAAAATTTATAATAATGCCTTTGAGGGGAAATTCTTTGGTTTGATTGCCACAAAAAGACAAATCCTTTTAGTACCATTGCAGGTGTTTTTTTCTCGTATAATTAGGATGAATCACTAGCCTTCCTATTTACCAAGAAGAGAATCTCACCTTTTGTATATGTTATTTTTACCCAGTGTGGTGACAGTGGGTAATAAAGGTGATGCCTGTACCCCCCCCCCATCCCCCCCCACTGACTTAGTCCCTTGTATTGCATTCCTAGGCATCCTGTCTCGTTCTACCATCCATTATTGGTGGAATTTCAACTCTCTCTCTCTCTCTCTCTCTCTCTCTCTCTCTCTCTCTCTCTCTCTCTCTCTCTCTCTCTCTGCAAGAATATTTTTTTTGTATATATATTTAGTTACATAATAATGGCATATATGTATAGTTGAAATGGTAGCTGGTAAATACGGTCTGGGGAAACTCATGTACAGTCGTGGAAAATATTAATAATAATAATAATAATCCACATTGGGGTGACTCATGTAAACGTTTGACAACTTCCCTCCGTTCCTAAGCTGAGAAACGTTCTAAAAAATAGGCTGACTATTCAAAACAACAACTACATAATAAGAATACGTGAATACATTAGATAGCAATTTGTTCGAGTTACCTATTTGTGGATGGATTAATATTATTGTCTGCGAATGCATTTACAGACTTCAGGGCATGGTACACTTTTGTTAGACTGTAGCGCCTTAATTCATCCATAGTGTGCCTGGAAACCCACCCAGATGAAGAAAAATAATGGTTTCCTGTTGCCTGGAATAGTTTGGAGGAATACTTTGCACCAGATTTACTACCCAAGGATAGACACACTCGTTGGTGAAATGGAGGCTTACAGTGTCCTCCAAAATACGCCGGGAAATTATTTAACAAACTTCTGTGTGGTAAAGATAGAGAGGATCTGAATTTCGTGACCTATAGTATGGAGGATAGACACTGTTACCAATTTTGTGGGTAGGTGTCGGGCACAAGTGGCTATAGTGGCTGCCGGGGACTGTTTGATATGGTAACACTGATAAAGAGAGAGAGAGCTTGTTTCGTGGTATAGTCGGGGGGAATCAGAAGTCTCCAATTATCATACGAATACGTTCACATGGTTCTTAAATTATAAGTATAACATTACCCATCAGGGTCTTATTTCTATGGTGATATATTATTCTATGCTCTTGTTTCCATATACTAAAATTATAAAGCATATAATACAGTTTTGATTACGTGTCCATTCCAAACAAGACAATCATAATACAGTTTTTATTACATTTTCAGAGCAAAGAACATAATATATACTGTGTTCAGTACATATCCATTTCGAAAAATGTAATACAAATAGTTCCGTAAACCATGGGACAAAAGATATACATTAGCTTAGGTTTACTTTCCTTAGTCTGGGTCAGAGTAGGATGGACATTACGAACTGCTACAGATGCATATTATCACCAGATTGAACGGTTGGCCTCAGGTATTCTTAGTTACGTTTCAGCCAACACCAAATGGTGTACAATTGCCAATTGTTTAAATTGGGGTGGAGCGAAGCCGGAAGGTCCACCTAAGTTCAAAGCTATGATAGGAAATCGAAGGAATAAGGAAACCAAGAACTAAAAAATATACAATATAATTCAATCAATAGTTTACAACCCAAATAACAGTAACACTTTAAACAATAGTTATGTTAATATCCCAAATAACATGGACATCTCAATAATTCTAGTGAATCTTAACCAAAGTTTAATCTAAGTTCCTTCAGGTCTGATAATCACTCATAACCCACACCTTGATCAATAATAACCAATATTTACTAACTTACTATACCACAATATTTAACACAATACAAGTAAAAAGACGAGCCACAATCACTATAATTATAAACCTGAGGACTTAAGTGTGGCTGACCCATGACGGCAGCACAGCAGGACGACGGTGGAAGAAGCACTGTCAAGGAAGGTCCTCAGTGAAGAACTGAGGCGGGCATGAAAATCCAGGGGAGAGAGAAAACTAGTCTACAGGCATCTCGATGTCCCGTACACAATCTTGATCCAAATGAGGCCCCTGGATTCCGTAGGGAAATGGCTACTCCAACACGTCTGGTGTCACATCTTACACAGACTGTATAAAGAGAGAGAGAGGTCATTATTCTGGAAGTACTGTAATGAATGGTCTACCAAATGACTCAGTGATTGCTAAAAAACAGACCTAATTATAACGTTGTATTGTAGTTACGTAGTCTTAAATTTCTTATATGTTGTAAACCCTCGAAAATAAGAGCGTGTGTACGAATACTTGTGGCCAATTGTACGCCTGTTTGGTTATGTTGCACTGATAACCCCATCACCACACGACACCCAACGCATTGCTGGCAACGAAACACCACCTAAACATGTCAGGAATTCGAACCCTCCCATGTCTGCGCACTGTGAATACTTTAGTGTGGCAACGCATACTTACCACTCAGGAAACTCACACACACGGCATTTGTCATAGTTTGTGCTTGCGCGTTTCGTTGACAGATGGTGTTTCAGATTTGCTTAAACTCTCTTCAAAATTCATGACGTCTGATGGTCTGAGGCACTGAGAGCTAATCAGATTTTGGTAACAATGCTGATGGTATTTTGTTCAAGTAGTTTAGAGCAGGTTACACAGACCTAGCAACACTGTAAGACATGACACTCCAGTATACAGATATCTGAACGGTGGCCATTGACTGAGGTGACACAACACAACACAACACCACACCCTGCACGCCATCTATACCATAATTACGACTATAGGCTGTAGTATTCGGTCCGCTGTAACTATATATGTTGTTATCCTGACCCTTGGAATGGAATATGTTGTTGTACACTTACACACTAGTTTATGATAGGGTCTCATCTGATAATGAAGTATGCCAGGGATATTATGTAGTATTATGTACACCTCTTACTAATTGTGATTTTTTTGTTTATCCACATGTAAATTATCAAATGAAAATTAAGGCCTCGTGAAACCTGGGATATGTCCTCATGCTGCACCATTAAAATACCCTCCCCAAGGTGATAAAATAAGTTTACTGAGGAATGCAACAGTTCATTGAGAGAGAGAGAGAGAGAGATTGGGATTGGGATTGGAGGGGGTAACAAGAGAGATATTGGGATTGGAGGGGGTAAGAAGAGAGAAGAGAAGGGTAAGGGAGGGGAAGAGGGAGAGAAAATAAGTGATCGGATGCAGACAGTGGCCAGTGGAACCAGTAATGTAAATGAGGGAGTGTGAGGCAGGCAGCAGGAAGTGTGAGGCAGGCAGTGTGAGGCCGGCAGGCAGGCAAACACAATGTGAGGCAAGGAGGTAGACTGTGATGCTCGTTGTGTGAGATAAACAGACAAACAGGCACCAACAGGCTATAGGCAGACATACAGACAGACAGGTAGGTAGGCAGAAACAGGCTGTAGGCAGGTAGGTAGGTAGGCAAAGTGAAACAGGTAGAGTGTGATGCAATGACTGTAAGGTAGGATGGCAATCTAGGGGAGGGTGATAGTGTGGGTGAGGGGGAGTGAAAGAGTCAGACGTGGTTAGGAGGGGGAGGAGGGGGGCGGTAAACGAGGGAAGGGGGGAGGGGTACAGTAACGAGACAGGGAGGATGGTAAGGGGAGGAGGGAGTCACACATACTATCCAGACAGTCTGACCCTTCTTGCACACACACACACACAAACCCTGAACCAATGAATCCGAAATATAAGTTGACAAAAATAAGTCTGTACGCAAGTTGTTTCAGATTTACTGTTGTAGGTTTAGGCCAACTCGGAATAAAAAAATGAGTTATGTATAAATATAATGCATAATGTCGTTTATAGTAGTTCTCTTACCATTGGTTTTCAGTGAAACATGTTATATAAAGCTTTAAAAATATATTGGATGATTGGAAGACGTGGAAGGTGCTACATAACGTAAATATGTGTATTTTGTCAACAGTGTTTTGTGTATTTTGTCAACAGTGTTTTGTGTCTAGCACGTGTTGTCAGCTTTGTATGTCTGTATGAATGTGCGTTGTCAGCGATGTGTGTGTGTGTGACGTGTGTTGTCAACAGTGTGTGCCAGTTGCCATCAGTGTGTGCTTCTATGTTTTATCAACAATGTGTATACGTGTTGCCATCGCACTGTGTATGTGTGTGTTTGTGTGTGTGTGTGTGTGTTGTTGTTTATCTTATTTTTGTTGCTTGGGAAAGTGGTAAGGTGTGAGGAGTGAGTGGGTGGGTGGCTGAGCAGGGTATGGGAGGAGGTGGGGAGCTCAGAGGAGGGGGAAATAAGGGGGGTAGAATTGTGTTGTCAGTCCAGGAAAAGTTAGACTTTATTCCCCCCACCCTTAGCAGTTGTCTGGTAGGCCCACCCCTTTGTGTGTGTGTGTGTGTGTGTGTGCTGAAATGTTTTGATATTGGTGGGTGTATGAGCAGGTTTATCGGTTTATGCTGTGTGTGGTTTGATCTTGTGTATCCGTGTAATACCCTTGTTAAAGTATATAAATGATTTCTAGGTGAGACGCGTGTTGTAAATTCCAAGAGTAGTAGCAGCTTCGTTTACTTTACTTTTTTACGAATCCCATGAACACAATGTATCTAATCATACAAAACAACTGCATACAGAGATGACCAGGGGCAAGGAGGCAGGATAAGTGGCTGCTTCAGATTTAGGTTCTCATATATTACTACTGTTGTTGTAGCTGCCACTTAAGGACCCTGTGATCGTGTATAAAACTGGAGACTTCTGATTCCTCCTGACTATGCCACGAAACAAGCTCCTTCCATATAGGTGGTGTTTCGTGGCAATATTTGAAGGACTCGTTTACTTCCAATTTTCTGACTACATCACAGGGTCCTTAACTGTTGTAGTAGAGGCAAGACATGAAAAAAATGTTGCACAAAAACTAACTCGGGCAGCCTATATTTTCAAGTTAGGGGTGGCACGTGTCAGCAGGGGGCACTCCTTTTGTCCCATTAAAGGGATAGTATACTTTTAATACAATGGAGCGCCTTGATTCCTCCAAAATTTGCCCCAAAAACTGGACCAGATTAACAAACATAATGGGGGCTAGTTCCTTGAAGTAGTCTGAAGGAATTAAATTGCTCCAGATTCACTAACACTGTATAGACCCCTTAATTAAAACTCAGTCCCTCACGGTGTTGGTGTTTCTGAGTGTTCAAGAAGTAAAGGAATGAAAGACTAAGAGAATCAGAAAGGTTATGAACAGGTCAAGTTAGTGTAGTACATTGTAAGTCGTTCATTCATTCATTCTCATGCCCATTCACGTTGTTAAACATTCAGCTTGTCGCCCTCATTCAGCATCCATTCATGCTCTCTGCTCTTTCGCTCATTTTGTAACTTAGTTCATAAGTCATTACACCCCCGCCATCTCCACTTATTTATTTCACTCTCACCATCTCCACACTTATTTATTTCACCAATACTACTTATTTATTTCACTCTCACCATCTCCACTAATTTATTTCACCAACACCACTAATATATTTCACCAACACCACTAATTTATGTCACCAACACCACTAATTTATGTCACCAACACCACTAATTTATTTCACCAACACCACTAATTTATTTCACCAATACCACTAATTTATTTCACCAATACCACTAATTTATTTCACCAATACCACTAATTTATTTCACCAATACCACTAATTTATTTCACCAATACCACTAATATATTTCACCAATACCACTAATATATTTCACCAATACCACTAATATATTTCACCAATACCACTAATATATTTCACCAACACCACTAATTTATGTCACCAACACCACTAATATATTTCACCAACATCAGTAATTTATTTCACCATCTCCACTGATTATCCGACCCCCCACCACCACTACATTTCTCCCTCGTCCTACATACATCTCACCACCACCACCACCACCACCAACCCACCCACAACACCGTCATCTCAAGTTATCGCTGCCATGATACAACACCCACGTCAGCAGGTATCAGTCGCTCACTTGATACCAACACCAGTAACTCATTCCTGTGTGTGTGTATGTGTGTACAGTATGTGTGTGTGTGTGTGTGTGTCGGGTAACTTGCTCATGCTTGTGTGTATAAATTTCATATGACTGACAATATTTTGATAGGAGGAAATAAGCCGGCTGATATTTTTGCATCGATAACACGAGTATAAGGAAAAATTGGAGGGTAAGAGGGAGAAAACTTTCAAGTCCACCCATTAAACGTTAACTGTGTCTAGACTCCTCATCCTTTTGCTGGTGCAGTTGTAAAGTTAAAGCCCCTTGGCCCAAAGATTTTCCTTGTCACAGGTTTAATGGTCTGGTGTTTGCTAGAGCAGAATTCTTGAAGCAGGTCGCTGGGCTGAAGGGGGTAATGGCAGAAAACACTCATATCATTAAGTCGATATAGTTGATATAGTGGAGTGCCTTGATTCATCCAAAATTTACCAGGAAACGACACCAGAGTAGCAACACTAATAATGGCCCTGTTGCTTGGAATGATTAGGAGGAATCAGTTGCTCCAGATTTACCAACACTATACTACCCTCCCTTAAGGAAAGTTTTGATAGAATATGACTTAATGTAACACTGCGATTGTATGACACTTAATACATGCAGGTCTGTATTCAAAGTGATGTCCTTCCTGCATAATGTCTCACCTCTCTTATCACCTTTTTCTGGTGCTATATGACCTCTGTGTTGCGGCGCCTAATATCAATCAATCAATTATTGAATGATACCATGTCTAATGTCCATAGCTAATATCCCCCTCCTCCCCTCCCAGACCCGTATATAGTAAACAATTGGAGGCTATAATTCCTTACAATTTGGATGAATATAAATAGGAAAAAAAGGAAAATAAATAAACCATTACCTTGTAGACGAAACTAAATTTTTTACATTGAGAGTAATGATCTAATCCTGTCTATCAGTAAACAGATTATTATGAAAAATACATAATGAATTAGAGCGATTGTACAGCACACTCCAGTACGGAAAAATAAAATAAAAAATAAAATACAGTGTTTAGAATTTGAATATACCATCACAAAGTTGTATGGGCCAATTCTGAAATGTCCAACTTTTACAGTGTTGATTACAGATTTATTTATTTATATATTTTTCTCATTTCAGGTAAGACATGTTGGTTGTTGGGTGAGAGGTAATGGAGAGCAGTAGTGATTGCAAAAGGTAAGTAGAAAACCAAATAATGATATTCTTACTTACTCTCTTGTTTAGGTATATACAGTTATCTTCAAATGTTTCTTATATACATGTGGGTGACTTGAGCAGATAATTTATTCCTTGTTTTTCATGTACTGTACCCAATTATAACAGTTTAGCTTTAAGAAGTGAGAACCTGCTTTACTACCCATTAAAATCCTTCTGCTAAACTTGGGCAAAGGAATCCAATTCAGTTCACACAATAGAGGAAAACTGTCTAGTGTTTGTCTAGGTCAATCCCATAACTTTAACACGCAACTGTACACCTCGTTATGTAATAGTACTTTCGTTGTTGTTGTTGTTGTTGTTATTATATATTATTTGGTGTATCATGTTTTGAAGTATACTTTGGAGGAATGAGAAGCCCTCCAATATGTGAAAGAGAGGTGACACCATTAAGTCAGTGTGCCTTTGAGTCCCAGCTCTGTCGTTGGTATTATCAAAGCCTGGTTAAGGGACCCTGTGTCGAAGTCAGAAAATAGGAGGTTAACGAGTCCTTCAAACATTGTAACGAAACACCACCCATACTTAATTAGTCTGTTTCGTGGCATATTCAGGAGGGATCAGAAGCCACCAAGTTTCATACACGATCACAGGGTCCTTAATCTCAGAAGGAATTACACTCGTGAGGCTGTATTACGCTTATGTTCAAACGCGGGTGTGTGTGTGTGTGTGTGTCTTAGTTTCCTTTGGCAATGAAACAGTAGGCGCAGAAAAGAAGGAGATATCAACTGAAAATAAGGAGGGAGCTATACCTAGAGGGAGTGTGATTACTCTATACCTAGTTAACACACACACACACACACACATACTCACACAGAGTCGTATGCCTAAACCAACACCGCCCCCCCCCCTCACATACACACACACACTCAGACGGGCACTGAGAGCATAAAGGCTGGGGCATGAGAGGTGGTGAGGTTAGTGAGGCAGCGGTCGCCCTGCCCGCCACACGCCGACTCGCTCCGCCCCGCCCCGCCACGCCCCTCGCTCCCATCACATCTCCACTTGGCTCGTGTGTGATTTATGACCTGGAAGGAGGTTATGTTTTCACTTGTGTCTCTCTGTTTTGATTGTTACGCCATCAAGAAAGGAGTTACGAACGGAACCCTAATTATTGTTTGGTGTACCACGGAATGTTTCTTTATTACCTGAGGACTATATTATGATTAGATACTCAGTGTTTATATACGGATCACTCACTGTCTCGATTGTGGATTGCGGAAGAAGTGTTGGAGGTGCGCGCCTTACCTACCTAAATGTTCTTGTGTGTATGGACGGACGGAAGGGAGAGAGAGAGAGAGAGAGAAAGGGGTGTATTCTGTGTTTTGTCTTGTGTTGTGTCTTGGTATACTCTTGTCCTTTAGTTATATACAGACATACATACATATTGCTTTGTGTTTATGTATTGTGTTTATTTAGTAGTGTATTTGTTGTTGTACCTGGGGTTGGTGGGTGATGTGTTTTAAGTTGCCCCATATCGGTTATTTCTTGCCTTACCTTAATTTACCTTACATTGCCATACCTTACCTTACCTTACCTTGCATTAAATTACCTTGCCATGCCTTAATTTACCTTACCTTGCCTTACCTTACCTTACCTTACCTTACCTTACCTTACTTTACCTTATCTTTACCTTACCTTGTCATGGTTATCTTGGCCTCTATTTACTTTGTCGTGTCTCATGCTTCCTCAGCACCTGCACTATACCCTGTACTTTTCCCGTCTCTACTTGACCTGCCTTGACCTACCCACTCCTCCCCTCCCATCCCCACCCCCCTACCCCACCCTTACCTGTCCTGACCCATACCTGCCCCACCCTGTCTCAAGGTGTACATCAGTATATTGTCTGCTGCAACTCAGGGGGTCTAGTATGTATGTATGTTCCTGTATAACTAGTCATGTTCTTTACTTCTTCTCATCCTCCTTAGTCCAACTGCCTCTCTGTGTGTGTGTGTGTCCTTCCTTCCTGATCTTATCCTTGTTCTGTTCGGACTTTCCCTGGCCTGCCCTGTCCTGTTCACCTTTAGCATGGCCGCAGGATACATCTTTACCCTCTCCTGCCCTCCTCTGCTCTGTCCAATCCTATATATATGATTATGACTGTCTGGTCCTGTCTTACCTTATCATGTTTGGAAAAGTCCTGCACTCCTTCATCTTGATTAAAACACCCTTGCCTTGTCATGTCTTATAATCTTAATTGAAACAACTCCTTATCTCCATACCTTAATATTTTTTGTCCTTCCTTTCCGTACCTGCATCCTCAACCTGTCCTGCCTTGTACCCTGTCTCGTCCCCTTCCCCCTCCCCCCCCCCTTTACCTGCCTCATCCTGGCGTGCCCTGCTCACACTTAACTTGTCTAGAACAGCCTTTCACTCCACAGGTTACTTTGTCCTATTTTGTCCCTCCCTCCCCTGTCCCTTCGTCCCTCCTTACCGCTCCATCCCTCTCTCACTCACTCACTCACTCACTCCCCTACCACTTTATCCCTCCTTCCGCTCCATCCCCCCACCACTACCCCTTTATCCCCCCAACCCCTACCCCTTTATCCCTCCCTCCCCTATCCCTACATCCTTCTCCTTCCGCTTTATCCCTACCCCGTCTTCCTTACCTTCTTCCTTCCTCCCCTCTATACACATTCCAATCCCCATTCCCTTACCTCGCTTCCCTTCCATCCCATACCATCCCTTCACTTTTGTTCCAATACTCTTTAACATATTACATTGCCCATCCCTCTCCTCTCCTCTCCTCTCCTCTCCTCTCTCGTGCCTACTTATCATCCCCTTATCACACTCTTCCTCTCCTCGTTTTCTCCTCCTCCCCCTTGCTACCGTCCACGTCTTCCCACTCACACTCCCCCCTCCCCCCCCACCCCTACCCCTTCTGAGGCTGCTATCAATTAGACCACTCGGTACATCTCTGGCAGGCGAGATGACAGACAGGCAAGAAGGCAGGGTGTCAGGCGGACAAGCAGGGTGATAGGAGTACAGGCAGGGGGACACGCAAGCAGACAGAGTGACAGGCAGCCAAATGGGTCGGATGGCATGATGACAAACAAGGTAACAGGCAGAAAGACAGTATGATTGGTAGACAGGAGGATTGACAGGCAGGTGAGGTTGACAGGTAGGTAGGAAGGCAGGCATCCATAGTGCATGCAGGGTGAGAGGCAAGCAAGTAGGTAGGTAGGTAGGGAGATAAGCAGGCAAGCAGAGAGAGAGAGAGAGTCGAAGAGGGGAATAAAGAGAGAGTGAATGAGTCGAAGATGGAGATAGAGAGAAAGAGAGAGACAGAACAAGAAGAAGAAGAAAGGTTAAAGAAAGAAAGAGAGAATGAGACAGGGAGGAGAACGAAAGAGAGAATGAGAGAGAGCCAGACAGTCAGTACTCGCCCAGACAGTCATCCAACCAGTTACCCCATCCCCTCCCACCACCACCCCCGTCTCACCCACACACTACAGACAGTCGTGGGGGGGGGGGAGGGGGGCTTACAGTCACCGTGAGGGGGCTACACAGTTAGGAACGCAGTCAGACAAGTTAGGTACCCAGTTCATTATTAGTTAGCTGGTTAATTAAGTAGTTTGATGGTTAGTTAGTGGTTAGTTGATATTTGATGGTTAGTTGGTGGTGGTTAGGTACGATGGCTTTGTAATGTTGTATATGAAGTCATCGTACCGGTACTACACCATCGTCAACAACATGAATATCTTGCCTAAGGCTGTGAGTTGTAGACGGTTCATTGGTTAGTTTGTTGGCAAGGTATGTATATGTTGGGTGATCATATTGTAGTTGTCTGCTGGTCTAGAGGTTGGAGGATCACTACAGTCATTCCTTAGATGGTTAGTTGGATAATCAGAAGGAAGGCAAATGGATAATTAGAAGGAAGGTATATGGATAATTAGAAGGAAGGTATATGTTGATTCCATGGGTGAATATTCAGGTGGTAAGTTGGATGTTTAAATAAAAAGAGGAGAAGGAGAATGATTAGAGAGGCAGTCATTCATTCATGTGTTCAATTCGTCCATACGGATATAATCAATCATTTCAATGGTTTCCAATGAATGAAACGTCCCAACACGACACACTTTCAATGTGGTTAAGGGACCCTGTGATGGAATATGTAACCTGGTGGCTTTTGATTGCTCTTGACTCTACCACGAAACAAACTCCTTCAGTGTAAGTGGTGTTTCGTAGCAATATTTGAAGGACTCACTAACCTCCATTTTTCTGACTAAATCACAGCGACCCTTAAGTAATTATGAAGAATGCTAGGACTGAAGAGCAATTTTATGGGGTAAGAATGAATGGTGGATGAGTCAGTTCAGTCAGAGTTTGCACATTTTTCTATGAGGATTTCAATGCCAGTGAAGATAATAATCCCATCCCTGTTTCTGAACGATGATAATGATATAATACACTTATGGGATAGTTATAACAACCCTAGTGACGTCTGCAGTGCAACGTTCACTTTGCTAAATAATTCGAGATGCCTTAATACTGACAGGGAAAAAAAGTTAGGTAGATTAGTAATGAAAAAGTGTTGAAGTTGCGACGATTTTCACTTTTTTTTTTTTTTTTTTTTTTTTATACAGTAAGTGTTATTATGAAGGAGTTTGTAGATGGGGCAGATGTGATTAAAGGGGTAGCATACGTTTGATAGATTGGAGAGCCTTGATTCCTCCAAAGTATGCCTGGAAACAGACCCAGATGGAGAAATAATAATGGTATATTGTTACCTGGAATAGTTTGGAGGAATCATCATTTGCTCCAGATTCACCACTCAAAACAAAGTGCTATATACCCCCTTAAAATTCGTCCTCATACTATACATTCCTGTACAAAACTTGGGAGGCAGGAAGGAAGGAAGGAAGGAGGAGAGGGAGGGAGGGAGGGATAGAAGAAAGGAGGAGCAGAGGGAGGGAGGGAAGGAAGGAAGGAGGAGCAGAGGGAAGGAGGGAGGGAGATAAGGAAGGAGGGCAGAGAAGAGGTTGTTATGTTAGGGAGGAAGGGAGAGAAGAGGGAATATGGAAAGGGGAAAGAGGGGAGGAAGTATTAAAGAAGGAAGGGAGAGAAGAAGAAAGGAACAGGAAGTGAGGAAGTAGAGGAGAAGGAACACACACACACACACACAGAGAGAGAGAGAGAGAGAGAGAGAGAGAAAATGGGGGAGGGAGGTGAATCAGTGAGGGGGGGTCAGTGTGTGCTCTAGTATGCTGGGTGATGGAGGGCTGACTGGAATGTGGTCCCCCCCCCCTTCCTCTTGCCCCCCCCATCCTACCTATCTTACCCTATCCTACCTCTTCATCCTACCCATCTTACCTCTTCATCTTACCTATCTTACCTCATCATTCTACCCATCTTACCACAATCGACCCCATCCTACCCAACGTAAAATCTCATCCTTCCTCAGCCTTTACTATTACTAACATCATGCTACTGTCTGTATCCTCCATCTTTGTTAATACCTCCTCTCCCATTCTAACTCCATCTGCCTCAATAATTTGTGTGGAGTTTTATTAATGGATAGTATAAATCTGATCCCTTGATTCCTCCAAAGTATAAACAGGATCAGATGACCAAGAATAATGGTGTCCTGTTGCTTGAAATATTTTGAAGGAATCATTTACTCCAGATTTATCAACACTGCACTTACATTTTGGTAGAGGTAGGGATTTTTTTCCCCTCCAGTGTTAACAAAGAATGAGGGTGAAATATGGGTTCATTTTCCCTTAGACTTTCTAGACCATCTGGGTTGGTGAGCCATTGTCCAGTCTTGGTCGAGGTTTGCAGTCTCTGAACGTTCTTGTTATTTAGCGTGTATGTGTGTGTGTGTGTGTGTGTGTGTGTTCTACATGTTGATACAATAATGCAGGTACGAAGGGATGACAGTATACCATATAGTGCTATTACTTTTAACTCTTTACACCATCCCAGGGGAGTGACATTTCTATCATCATAATCAGAGTCCACTGCTATACAAAGGTTTCTTCAAATTTTCTCTTTGAATTCCTATCGATTGGGTCAGTCTTTGTCATGCATTTGTCTGCAAACAATTCCATTTCATCTCTCCATCACCTATGTGGTTTTCTCATACTTCTCGTCCAGTCTTTTTGAAGTTCATTCCGTGAGCCTCTTACCCCATCGACGTTTATCTCATTATACCTCATTATCATTACCGTAATGTATGAGAGCATTATCACCAGTAACATTATCATCACGGCTTTCCTCACTATCAACAATAATTTTCGTTACCATGAAATATAGACAAAAATTGTTACTATAGTACAATTTGTTTTCTGGCCAAAATGCCCCGAAACCCTTCTGTGTAATGTTTCCTTAGATAGATAAACGTTTGGTGTACATTGCTGAAAAGTACTTAGTTGTGTAGATTTTTTTTTTTTTTTTTTTTGGGGGGGGGGTCTTTTTTCTTGGACTGAAATACATTTAACGGAAAAGCTAAGAAGTGAAAGGATGGAATCTGTATAATTATATTCTCCAGTACCGTAAAATGATACTTGTTTACCAGGAAAGAAAGTGGTGGTCAGTGAAGGAACAGTAGTGACTCTTGAGTATAAATATTTCTACACGAAGAACAAGTGAACATAAGCCTGGTGTATGTATGTATGCAAAGAGCTGGTGTACAGAACAGGTATACACAAAGAAGAGGTACCCAAAGAACAGGTATACACAAAGAACAGGTACCCAAAGAACACAAAGAAAAAGTACCCAAAGAACACAAAGAAAAAGTACCCAAAGAACACAAAGAATAAGTACCCAAAGAACACTAAGAATAAATACCCAAAGAACAAAGAATAGGTACCCAAAGAACACAGAGAAGAGGTACACAAAGAACACCTGTACACAAGAACAAGTTTACGCAAAAAAAAAAGCAGGTGTACTCTAAAGAACAGGTGTATGTACATAAAGAGCAAGTTTACATAAATAACAGGTGTACACAGAACAAGTTTACGCAAAGAACAAGGTGTACCACAAAGAACAGATGTACGCAATGAACAGATGTACACAAACAGCAGGTGCAAAGAAAGAGAAGAAGGAGGTGGAGGTGAAGGTGGTGGAGGAGGAGGAGGTATGTCCACCCAATCAATGATAGCACCCACCAAACGTTAATCCATAGACAAGTGAATGTGGATGGTGGTAGTGGTAGTGGTATAGTGGTTGTAGTGGTAGTATAGTAGTAGTGGTGGTTGTTGTTGTTGTTGTTTGTTGTTATTGTAGTATCTTGCTCCACACCTGTTGTACCACCATACCTGTACCACCACACTGACTCACTCCTCCTAGAACGTACACACACATACACACACACACGAACACACACACACACACACACACACATACACACACACACGAACACACACACACACACACACACATACACACACACATACACACACATACACACACACATACACACACACACACACACACATACACACACTCTCTCTCTCTCTCTCTCTCTTTCTCTCTCCTCTCTCCTCCTCCTCCTCCTCCTCCTCCTCCTCCTCCTCCTCCTCCTCCTCCTCCTCCTCCTCCTCCTCCTCCTCCTCCTGCCTTATCATCTGCCACCCCCTCCTCAATCACTCGTGCCTCCCCACCCCCCTTCTCTCCTTCACCCTGTTCAAGCACCCCCTCTTCCCACCCCCTTGTCTGGTGTAGGGAGCAGTAAGGTCAGACAGTCTGCTTACTGGTCTGCCTGCTTGCTTGCCTGCCTGCCTGCCTGCCTGACTGCCTGACTGCCTGACTGCCTGCCTTCCTTCCTTCCTTCTCTGTTCCTCTTCCCCCACCATATATCTCACCAACCCAACATGTATTAGACTCTCCACTCAGCCAACCAAACATCCAGCAACTGAATATCCAATTACTGAATACCCACGTACACACACACACACACACACACACACACACACACACACACACACACACACACACACACACACACACACACACACACACACACACAGGCGTCCATCCACAGTCAGATATCATCCACACACACAGCCAGTCATCCACACACGCAACCAACCACGCATAACCAACCACCCACACCTACAACCACCCACACCCAACAGCCAACCAACTACTCCCACAACCATCCACTCCCACTACCAACCACTCCCACTGCTACCATCCTAATCAATCAATCAACCAACCAACCAACCGCTCATCCACACAGCCAGGTACAATCCAACTAACCAGACTCTAAGAATTCATCCCTCTCGCCACACTATGCCCGTGTCATCCAACCATCCATCCATACCCATTTATTGTTGGCGGATGGCAGAACAAAGGGTGACGGATGAAAGAATAGGGAGGGACACTTACCCATCCAAATAACCATAATTCAACCAACCAACCAACCAACCAACCAACCATCAAACCAAGTGGCCAAGCTACACTCAGATATCCAACCAGCTTACCAACCAAATCAAACGTCCAAGGAACCAACCAACCAACCAACCCACCAACCAACCAATAATTGTCCAACCAACCAACCAATCTACCTATCAAGTGACAAACCAACCAACCAACCATTTAACTAACCACCATCATGGACAGTGCCTCTTCACCCCCTCCTAATTACTCAGGTAGGTTTGTGTGTGTGTGTGTGTTTGTGAGTGTGTTTAGAGAACGCAGTGGAGCAAGAAGGAAAATTTTGGTAAGGGTAAGGGCTGGCTAAGAGATGAAGATAAGGTAAGGTAGGAAGGGGAAGAAAGTGAGGGAAAAGTATTAGACGAAGGTAAAAGATAGGAAGAGGAAGAGAGAGAACGGAAAGAAATTATAGTAATATTAATGGAGAGAAAGAGGAGTAGAATGGAAGGAAAGGTAAGAACATGTCTCGAAGGAAGCAAATGGGAAATACTACGGTGCGATATTTACGAATCTAAAATATCAACCTCCATTAATAATACCGTACCAGTAATTGAGGAAGATAAAAAAAGAGACGTGGAAAGGATAGGCAAGTAAAGGACGGGAGGAAAGGAAAGGATGGGAGGAGAGGAAAGGATAAAGAAAATAAAGGATGGGAGGAAATGGGGAAGGAACGAGAGTAGAGGGTGGAGGAGAGGAAGTGATAAGGGATAAGCTATAGGGGGTCAGAGGATTTTTTTAGAACGACGACCTGCGACGAGAGATTTAAACAGCATCGTAAGAAGTGATCCAAATTTGACGAACCCATACCAGAGTCAAGTTTTTATTTTGTATATACAGTATTATTTTTGTTTACTTTATTTATTTTTATTTTTTTTACACGGCGAAAATGTTCTGGCTTCGTCTTGTTTACTGGATTTGTAATTATTGTTAGTTCTTGGAAAGCAATACTGAATTTGCACTAAGCATAACATTATCCTGTCTAGTTTATGACCAACTAAACACACACACACACACACACACACACACACACACACACACACACACACACACACACACACACACACACACACACACACACACAAAACAAAGTTGCGCAGTTGGTAATAAGTACAGTGTTAATACTAGTAGCAGTAATGGTTGTAGTAGTTGTTACGAGTGGTAGTTGTAGTAGGTATGGTAGGGAGGTAGGTAGTAGTAGTCTTAGTAATTGTGATGGTAATGGTGGTGGTGGTGGTGGTGAGGCTGTAGTGGTTGTTGTTGTTGTTGTTGTTGTTGTGGTACTGTCATTATTTAATCCTTGTTGATGAGCTCCTACCTTACGTTCCTCTCTTTCTTCTTTCATCCTCTTCTGTCTTCTCTTCCTTCTTACATGTCTCCTTCCTCCTGCTCCTCCTTGCTTAATTCCTTCCTTTGCTTTGCCCCTTCCTTCCAATGCCCTTGCTTCTCTCCCCCAACCTTTTCCTGTCCTTGTCCCTGTGTCTCCCCCCCTTCCCTCATCCCTCCCTACCTTCCCTCCCTCCTCTCCCTTCCCCATCCATCATCCCATTTACCCATTACCAGAGCTGGGATGAGGCCCGGGGTGTAATGAGGTTTTAAATGGGGTGCTTCCCAGGATTTATGGGGGGGAGGCTGATTGTTTAGTTGAGGGAGGGAGAGAAGAGACAGGAGGGAATGGGGAGGGGCAAATAGAGATAAGGATGGAGGAACGGGGAAAAAAACTGATGAAGGGCAGGTGGAGGTAAAGGAAATGGGGCAGGAAGGAGAGGTATATGAGTAGGCTAAGAAAGAAATAAGTTGACACCTAAGAGAGGAAGGAAAGAACAGATATTGGATGTAGGGAAGAGAGAGAGGAAAGTTGAAAGATTAGTAAGATGGGAATGGAAATTTGAGAAATACGAAAGAGGAAAAATATGAAAAATGAAAGGAAAACTTGAGTGATAATGAAAAAGAGAGAGGAAAGGGAAGAAGAATAGAGGAGATAAGGAAGGAGAGATATGAAAGTTGAAAGATAAGAACATTTTGAGAAGAAATTTTAAAGATAAAGAAGATAGATGAAAATTGAGAGGTAATGAAAAGGATAAAAGATAGGAAGAGAGAAGTAAGGAGGAAGAGAAAGAAAAAATAAAAGATTGGAAGAGAGAGGAAAATGAGGAGAAGTAAGGGGGGGAAGAGAGAGGAAAATTGAAAGATAGGAAGAGAGAGGAAAGATAAAAATTAGGAAAAGAGAAGAAAGATAAAAGATAGGAAGAGAGAGGAAAATGAGGAGAAGTAAGGAGGACGAGAGAAGAAAGGTATAAGATAGGAAGAGAGAGGATAGATATAAGATAGGAAGAAAGAGGAAAATGAGAAGAAAGGAGGAAAGATAGAATATAGAAAAAAAGAGAGAAATATCAGAAGAAGAAGAAGGGAGGAAGAGAGAGGAATATAAGGGGAAGTAAGGAGGAAGATAGAGAAAATATAATAGATAGGAAGAGAGAGGAAAATAAGGAGAAGAAGAAGGGAGGAAGAGAGGAATATAAGGGGAAGTAAAGAGGAAGAAAGAGGAAATATAAAAGATAGGAAATATAAATGATAGGAAGAGAGAGGAAATATAAATGATAGGACTAGAGGAATATGAGTAGAATTAAGGATCATCATAAGAACCAAGTGTATTTATTTATATTACACCTCACCTCACCAAACCAACTACTAGTTAAAAGGTATCCCACACCCTTGTAACCAGATTTTTTTTTTTTTTTTTTTTTTTTTTTTTTTTAAATAAGAAATAAATCAAAACCTAAGTTAATAAGTACAGAACGTATATAGGTAATAATGCATCTGATAATGAAGTATGCAAATGAAATGAATAATGAATAATAATTGAATGTGAGTTACACCCATTTCACCGGTCATTCTGTCTCTTAATCTTTTCTGTTATTTTAATTGTTCTTTTCTGTTATTTTAATTGTTCTTTTCTCGAGCTTCAGTAGACCCTGTGATCGTGTATGGAAACTGGAGGCTTCTGGTTCCTCCTGATCATGCCACTAAACAAGCTCCTTCCATATAGGTGGTGTTTCGTGGCAATATTTGAAGGCCTCTATTATATCCAATTTTCTGACTACATCACAGGGTCCCTTAATTAAGCTGGCCTTTGGTTATGAATGTATGGAAGGACATGAAGGGATTCCGATTCCTTCACACTGTGCCAATAAACAAATACTCTTATACTTGATACAGTCTGGAGGAATCGATAATTTAATTCGTACAGAAATGAAGGCTTCTAAGATAAGGGGAGATTATTTTGTTGTAACCATTTATTCGTACAGAAATGAAGGCTTCTTAAGGGGAGATTATTTTGTTGGTAACTTGGAAGGCTTTTGATTCCTTCCAAGTATGCCAGAAAAACAGCCAGTCACCCTCAATGGTACTAATAAGGGATCTGCTGTTTCCTGCCTGGCATAGGTTGGAGGAAGGAAACACAGACCTCCTAATTCAACAACTAAACAATCTCCCCTTCATGAATAAAAAATACCATCTTTTTAACCCTTCAACTACGGAGGCTATCCCCTAAAAAAATATTCTGTTTCATTCTGGGCAAACTTGAAGGCTACAGTTTTCTCCACAACTCTACCAAGGAAACAGACTATAGTAACTCGTATACAAGCATCATAAAATTGTTTCTTATGACATAGTTTGGCTGATCATGCAACCCTACAATGCTTTTAACCCAAGAAAACAAAACCTCTTCATTCATGATGTTGGTACCGAGTATAAAAAGCCTCTCACACGAACACTGATGTTTGAGATGAGTTTGTAGCACAGGGAATTTTATCCTCTTTATAATTATGCTACAAATTGTACATCCTTGTGTATAAAGTATAAGGCTTTTGATTTAGCAGGTCAGAGCCTCTTGCTAACTGGAAGCGGCTACGTGTATTTTGTCTATAATAAGTGTGTGTATGTAGTGTGTTGTTGTTGTTGTTGTTTTTCTCGTGTTTGCTTATGGAGGGAAGGTGAGAAGGAGAGAGAGAGAGGTAGAGGAGGAGAGACAATGAGAATTAATGTAAGGAATGAAGAGAGAGGAAGGATGATAACGAGTGAAGAAGGGGAGGGAGAGAAAGAGGGTGTGTGAGAGGGAGGGAGAGAGATGAGGGGAGGGAGGGAGAGGGCTGCAAGATGAGAGGGAGGCAAAGAGGGGAGTGAGCGGAGAAGTAGGAAATGAGGGGAGGGAGAGAAGATGAGAGGGTGGGGTTTAGGAAAAAAAGGTGTGTGAGAGGGAGGGAGGGAGGGGAGAAGTGTGAGCTGAGTGGAGGGAGGGGAGAAGTATGAGATGAGGGGAGAGAGAGGGAAGGAGGGGAGGAGTTAGAGAAGAGGGGAGAGAGAGATAGAGAGAAAGAGGGTGTGTGTGTGAGTGGGAGAGAGGGAGGGAGGGCAGAAGTGAGAGATGAGGGGAAGGAGAGAAGATGAGAGGAAGGAAGGGAGGGAGGTAGGTAGGTAGGTAGTCCAGGTAGGTAGGGAGGGAGGGAGGTAGGTAGGTAGGTAGTCCAGGTAGGTAGGGAGGGAGGGAGGTCATACTACTTAACCTGAACCTTGAACTCTATCGAGACAAATTTCTAAGGTGTTATTACTCCTTCTTTCACTCACCAGCCTCGTCATGCACCTTGGCCAGTTTGGGGGAGATAATGATTCCTCCAAACTCTTCCTGGTCCTGTTTCCTGCTTGGCATACTTTGGAGGAATCATGGCTCTTTAATGTACCAAATATATATATACTCTCTCCCCTTAATCCTCGTATATGTTATTTCCATTTATTATATATATATATATATTTTTTTTTTTCCTTTCTTTTTATCTTTTATTCTTCTCCATTTTTTTTTTTATTCTCGTACTTTTTTTATCTTTTTCTCCTTGTTCTTTATTATCTTTTATTCTTCTCCTTTCTCTTTTTTTTGTATTTCCCTCCCTCTTCCCTTTTATTTATTTTTTTGTTTTGTATTTCTCTCTTCGTTCCTCTTCCTTTCTTTTTCTTTGTATTTTGATTTTCCTCACTTTTCATTTTATTTCCTATCTACATATTCTTTTACTTTTCCTTGCATTTCATTTTACTTTCCTTCCTCTAATTTCTCTTCCCCTTCTTTCCTTTATATTCCTTCCACTTCCTTCTATTTTCCTTCCCATTCCCTCTCTTTTTTTCCTTTATCATCCTCCATACACATTCCCCTTTCCTGTATTCTGTAGTTTTCTTTCCCTTATATTCCAGTTTTCAACAACAATAACAACTAAAACAAACTTACATTACTTTCTCCTTCATCTGATACTTTTCCCTCACTCCCTCCCTCCTTCTCCTTGTTGTCTCTCCCAGTCCATGCACCTTCCTCTTCCCTCTGCCTGCCTGCCTGCCTGCCTGCCCCCGGGTATGGTGAGGGAGGGAGGGAAGGAAGGAGAGAGGGTGGTAGGAGCAGCAGGAATACTGGCACCCACCTCCACGTTGGCTCCAGGGTAGGCGTCCGTCTTCCCTCCTGTTCTCCCCCTCTACCCCCACCCTGTATCCTCTCCCTAAACCCCCTCACTGTCTCTCTTTCGTTCTCTTGTTATCTCTCTCTCTCTCTCTCTCTCTCACACACACAAACATACACACACACAAATCTGGTATAGGATCGGTCTCATCTACAAATGTATATACACCCTTTTCATTCACCTTATCACGTGGTTTTGTTTACTTTTTTTGATGTTCGACTGCTGACGATTAATTAAAGGTTTATATTCATACTTTAGAAAGTAGTGTGTGACGCGGACAGTGAGTCAAACTTCTCTGTACACTTATGGGGGTAATTCACTTTTGATAACATTGGAGTGCCTTCATTCTTCCAAAGTATGCCAGGAAACAAAACCAGAAGAGTAAAAATAATGGTGTTTTCTGTTGCTTGGAATAGTTTGGAGGATTTAGTTTCTCCAGACTTACCAGCACAACATTTCCACCTTTAAGAATAATACTGTACATCTTTAAAAATGGTTTGCATTTTTCTTGACAATGAATGGACTAAGATATTTCATTACCGAATTGATGGTTTCTTATTCCTCCAAACTGTGACATGAAACAGATTACCCTCAGATACTCTAGTTAGTCTGTATCCGGACATAGTGTGTGTGTGTGTGTGGAGGAATCAGTAGTCTCATAGAGTGGAGGAATCAGTGTGTGTGGAGGAATCAGTAGTCTCATAGAGTGGAGGAATCAGTAGCCTCCATGAAGCAAGATAAGGCTAATTTCTGTAAGACCCAATACAATTGTTAGACAGACAGAAGCTAGTCATTCATTATGTAATTAAATGTGGAACTTTTTTTCATAATTAAATTCCTGCGGTTGCAACCATTCATAATCATTACTAGTGCAGCTACAACTATCACCATCATTCACAACTATCCCTTGTACTACTATTCCATAACATCACTACAATTACAACAACACTACGTCACCACAACAACCATGCACCTCCATTCACAACCACCACCACTAACACCATTCACAACCACCATCATCACCTCCATTCACAACCACCACTAACACCATTCACAACCACCATCATCACCATTCACAACCACCATCATCACCTCCATTCACAACCACCACTACTACCACCAACACTACCATTCACACATCGTAGACCATTCATGAGGTGAGCATTTGACCATTGGAGGTGGAGGTGTGGGTGGTGGATCTGGGTGGAGTCATTCAGAGGAGACTGGTATGGTGACCCCACCCTCGCACACCCACACCCACACCCACACCTACACCTGTCGCACTCCTACATCTGTTTTACACTCCTACACCTGTCTCACATCTGTTTTACACTCCTACTGGCATCTGTCTCACATTTGTTTTGTGCTCCTACACTTGTCGCAAGTAATTACATGTATCAAGTAATTTTTATTTTATTTTTTACTTTTTTTTTAAACTTTTTGAAAGAGATGATACTCAAACAAAAAACGTAAAGGCTAGCTTGACCTTTGTCCTGAATGGTCTGGAGTTTATGAAGAAATGCGAGTTGTAGAGAAACAATTGTATGTAACATTTAGAAACGGGTGTTGAATTTCTTACCCATTTTGTGGACATTCCGTGAATAAGTGTCAACAGAAATGGTTCTTGGATGATGTGTGTGTGCTTCTCTCATAAAGCTATTTTCTACCCTTAAGGAAAATTTTATGTAATCCACTACAAACCAGTTCACTGACTGAGTTAGGTTAAAGCCATAAAAGCCTTCCACACACGGACTTAGTAAACAGAAGAAAGTGAAGAGCCATGAGGCTATGCAGTGTACCGTAATGTCATTCATTTTGATTGATCCCCTTCTCGCCACACATGTCGTTCCCATCCCTGTATGTTTTGGTCCCTTCACACAGCTCACATTCGTAGCCATCTCTGCAGTTCCAGTCCATGTTCCTCTCTGTCTCACCAAAGAGGAACCTCCCTATCCCACTACACACTTTCCCTCCCTTTCCCACCACACAGATCTCACCCTTCCTACCTCACCCACCAAACACCTCGTCTCCCTCACCCAACAAAACTGTAAAACAAAAATCTTATAAATACTGAATTACGATTTCACTATAATATGTTAAGTTACAGTGGTTTACGAGTATACCCTATTTCTGGTGTGGGAAGAGACACATAGATCCTACTAGGCTTGGTATTGCCTGCCAAAGTAGCATACAGGTGTTCTGAGAGTATATTTTACTTCGTATTTATTGTATACAAGTATTGCACTGGGACAGGTATTGCAAGTATTACTGATATTAGAGTACAAGTGTATAGTCAAAGTGTACAAGTGTAGTCAGTGTATAGGTGTTGTGAGGTATACAGGTGTAGCAAGGGTTCAGTTGTTATGAGGTTACAGATGTTTGGTTGTACAGGTGTTGTGAGAGTACTGTACATGTGTTGTGAGGTGTTATAAGGGTACATGTGTTGTCACAGTACTGGTATAGTAAGGGTACAGGTGTTGTCACAGTACTGGTATAATAAGGGTACAGGTGTTGTCACAGTACTGGTATAGTAAGGGTACAGGTGTTGTCACAGTACTGGTATAATAAGGGTACAGGTGTTGTCACAGTACTGGTATAATAAGGGTACAGGTGTTGTCACAGTACTGGTATAGTAAGGGTACAGGTGTTGTCACAGTACTGGTATAGTAAGGGTACCGTACAGGTGTTGTCAGAGCCCTTGTGTTATAAAAGTATAGGTGGTTTGTTACAGACATTATTAGTACAAGTACTGTACATAAAACTTAACAACCCAGAAAAGGAAAAGTAGTGAGGGGTAAGATAATTTTATAGCGAAGGTGGAATGGAGTGATGAGAAAAGTGGGAGGAGGAGGAGGAGGTGGAGGTGAGAGTGGGGTTAAAGTGGGCATGTGCAGGAAGAGAGAGAGAGAGAGAGAGAGAGAGAGAGAGAGAGATAGAGAGAGAGAGAGACTAGAACAAGTATACTCGAGAACTGATATAATAATGGTGGAGGTATGTTGGCTAGACTCGCGCGCGCGCATGTGTGTGTGATGCAGGATTCAACTGAAACTGACAGAGCAGCAACAGTACACGTTTATCAAGAGAGGTAAAAAAAAGTACGCACTCCTGCATTCGTTATAATATTTACATACCGTACCTACATAGCTAGATACGCACACACAACGACACTATACCGTCTGTGATGATTAATGACACTATATTGAGGTTGTTTGATGAAATATTGTGTGCCAGTTGTTGGTATGCAGCTTATTGTGAGTGAAAATTATTCTTTGATCAAATATCCCCCCCTTCCCCTCCCTCTCTCTCCTTCACTCCCTCCCTCCCGCCTTGTCAACCACCCTCCTTCCATCTCTGTCAAGGACCCTCCCTTCCTTCTTCCCTCTCTGTCACCCCCTTCCTTCCCACTCTCTTTGTCAACCTCCCACTCCCTCCATCCCTGTCATCCTCACCCCCTTCCTCCCTCCCTCCCTCACCCTCATCCCTGTCACCATGTATCCTCCCTCTCACCCCTGTTTTTCTTCCCTGTTACCACCCTTCCTCCCTCAACCCCTTCCCTGTTACCATCCTGCATCCCTCCCACCCTTCCCCCACTCAATTTTGATCTTCCTTCCTTCTTTCTCTGTCACCCCCCTTTCAACCCTCCCTCCCTATTACCACACTACCTCCTTATCGCCACCGCCCCTCCCCCTTCCATCACCACCCTCCCCCTCCCTCCCTCCCTGACGTACCCTGCTATGCTTCCTACATATATAAGTAGGTAGGGAGGCCCTCGGGGTGTTGGGGAGGGAGGGAGGGAAAAATGTAGGGACGGAGGAAGGGAGGGTAGGGAAAAATGTAGGGAGGCATGGAAGGATATAGGGAGACAGAGAGAAAAGGATTTGGGTAAGAAGGGAAGGGAAGGATGTGGGTAGAGCAGGAGGCAGGGAGAACAAGAGAGAAATCTTGAAAGTAAGTAAGGGAGGAAAGGAGGAGGAAAGAAAGGAATACGTGTTCGTAGGGAGAGATGAAATTATTAGACAGACTGACAGACAGATACAGAGATATACAGGCAAACAAACTTACCAACAGAGACGAAGTGAATAGAGATAAGGAGGAAGTGGGACTACCAAGAGAAGTAGGAAAAGTGTGAGGCAAGGAAGAAGAGGAAGGATGGCAGGAAGGAATAGTAGGATGAGAATGAAAAATAAAGATGATGATGATAAAGAGGAGAGAGTTGGTAAATACATCTGTTTGTTCAAGTATGTTGGTGTGTGTATGTGTATGTATATATGTACTGGAATAGAAATAATTTATAATACATTACATTTTCCAGCTATTAAAATGTGAGTTTTGTAGAACATTAAAGTGAAAAGATGAGAGTTTATGATAAGGTCAAGTAGAGTACAGTAGAACATGACAGGGTTAGTAAAGGTAAGATTGGATAGGGTAGGGTAAGGTAGGGTAGGGTAGGGTAGGGTAAATCATGATAAAGTAGAAAAAGGTTTGTTAAGATCAGGCAGTGTAGAACAGAAGGTAACGAGACAGGGTGAGTCAGGAGTGGACAAGACGAAGTAAAAAAAAAATAGTAATAATAATAATAAGGTGGGGGGATGCGATGAGGTAGAGTTGGACAGGAAAACAGCAGGCAGCCAGCAGGGTAGGTAGGATAAAAGACGACAAGGTGGTGGACGACAGGGTTAGGACACACCACCAGGAACAGGATAGGACAGGGTTACTCGTAGGATAAGACGGGACAGGATGAACACACACACACTCATGCACACACACATACTTACATACATATACTTACATACATATACTTACATACATACACTTACATACATACACTACACACACACACACACACACACACACACACACACACACACACACACACACACACACACACACACACACACACACACTATCAGCAAATATTTCTTCACTGTTACCCCCACCACTATTACCACCAATCCTACCCACCTACCACAGTACTAGGCGCAACATTGCAGAAATACCAGGCAAGCATGGCAAAGCTACCCCCTCCCTCCCTCCCTCCCTCTCCCCACATACTCTTACTACCTCCATCCCTCTCTTCCTCCCTCCCCCCCGCTGCAGTGGTGGTGGTGGTGGTGGTGTTGAGTGGGTGGCCGGCCGTTGGTGGTGGTGATGGTGGTGGTAGTGGTGGTTGTAGGAATGTTGATGGTGGTTGCAGTGGGTTGAGGGGCGTTCCGTACCCATAGTGGTTAAGGCACCCCGCGGCTCACTGCCTCACCTGTATGGCCAGTCTATGGGCCACCAACTACAACAGCACCACACACAAGTTAGTGGAGGGGTTATGTGGCACCACTGTATGTATGTCGTTCGTACGATGGGGATAGGGTTAGTACAGCGACGGACGTGTAAAAAACTTTCACCTCTTCTGTTTTTCGACATCTAAAAACTTAAATATATCTAAAACCTATATATATATATGTATTTTTTTTTTCTTTAGAAGTGAAAGGAATATGTTGGTAGTAAGTCCAGTAGCCTGTATTTCAACTCGTCTTTATCATTGGAGCTTACTGGATGGCATGTGAAACTTGTGAAAATGTTGGTGCTGAAGACGCCCTGAAGATACGAGAACGCATACAACTGTAGTTAATGCAGTCGTACTTCCAGAGTCTTGGCCTTTAAAATCCTTATCAGTAAATAATATAAACGTAGTTAAACGTAACGAGCTACTGAGGAGAGGGAATGTTGGCCAGACGCTGCTCATTCAAGTCAGAAGAATGACGTTTGATGGGGGCAGTGGTGTGTTTGTTTACATCGTCTTATTTGTGGGTCCCAGATTAGACATTATTCCAACCACGAGACATGAGCCTTTAATTATGCTAAGTAAGTTGTTAAGGCACCCTGTGATGTAATCAGAATATAGAGGATATTTGAGTCCTCCAAATATTGCCACAAAACACCTCCACCTATAAGGAAGGAGCTTGTTTTGTGGTCTAGTCAGGAGGAATCAGAAGCCACCAATTCTCGTACACGATCACAGGGCCCTTAACGAATGCACGGCTACCACATCACACCAAATCCACCTGCCAACACACACAGAGAGAGAGTGAGGAGAGAATGTAATGTATGGAAGAGAAATTGGAGGTTGTATGAGTTATAGATTAGATAGAGATGAGATGGTGGAGAGAGAGATATGGATGGAAGACAGATGGAGTGAAGGAGTGGGATGTGATGGGCAATGGAGAAAATGAAGGAGAAGGAAGAAGGGGGGACCTGTTTAGAGAGAGAGAGAGAGAGAGAGAGAGAGAGAGAGAGAGAGAGAGAGAGAGAGAGAGAGAGAGAGAGAGAGAGAGAGAGAGGAGTGAAGTATGTAAGAAGGCAGAGAGAGAGGGGGGGGCAGGAGGAGGGAAGTAGTTGGGCAGACAAAAACTGGAGTGGATGTCTGTGTAACATAAAAATACGGTGACTACTACACATACTGATCATCCCTGCCACCTACCTCACTTCACTACTACACACACTACACCTCACTACTATACACACCTCACCTCACTACTATACACACCTCACCTCACTACTACACACACCACCTCACCGCACTACTACACACACCTCACCACACCCTCATTACTGTGCCCACTACTTCACTACTACACACACTACCTCACTATAATACACACTTACCTCACTACTACACACCTCATATCAGTAAGCTTCCTCAACTTTTCATCTCATCATTTTTCGCACCACCTCATCACCTTACCTCACCTCACCTCACTCGCCATCTAATCTGACCTCATTTACATTACCTTACTGCATCTTACTCCCTCCTATCTTTATCTCACCTCACTCATCTCAAGCTTGAAGTTATTGTGTGTGTGTGTGTGTGTGTGTGTGTGTGTGTGTGTGTGTGTGTGTGTGTGTGTGTGTGTGTGTGTGTCCTATTCATATTCCTACTTCAGATATTAGTTGGAAAGTTGGAAAGCAAGTTGATTTAAAAGTACTTGAGACGATAATAATGTGTTGCTCTTTACTCATTATTATTATTATTATTATTATTATTATTATTATCATTATCATTATCATTATAGTTATTATCCTTATTATTATCATTATTATTATTATTTCAAGAGTTAATGGGATGTAGTTAAGGTATATATAGATGAGGGACGGATTATTTACATGCTTCTGTACCCTACCTACCTACCCTTTTCATTGAGGTAAGAACAGTACTTGACTTTATACTCAGAAACCAAGTACGGCACTGGATATACAGAGAGGAAAGGTGGGGTGTGTGTGGAGGGGGGGAATGGTTGCTAGGTATAAAGAGGAAAGGGACGGAGGGGAGGCTGGTAGGGTAAGGAGGGAATAACTTGGTAAGGTAGATTAATAAGATAGCTGGAAGGAGACAAATGAGTAGGTAAGTAGGTAGGTACAGTTGTGGACAAGACTAAACTCCGTAATTCAGCCTTTAGAGAGTGTGTTTAATCAACTTTAATGCATGGAAATATAATTGTATAAGATTAAACACCATAGAATATAAAGATGAAGGAGAAGATGAATAGGAGGAGGAGATGATGATAATGGTGATGAAGTAGGAGGAGGAAGAGGAAGAGAAGAATGAGGAAGAAGAAGAAGAGATGATGATGAAGGAAGAAGAAGAAGAGGATCCTTTTATTGACATCATACAAACTTCTACTTGTACAGCTGATATCCAACAACTTTCTTCATTGAGATGGGGTGTGGATGGGTACAAATGATCTATAGGTATGTTCTTGAAGATGGGGAAGGAGGAAAGTAGGTAGGAAGGCAAGTGGATGGGTAGAAAGAGGTACAAGTAGGTGGGGGAGGAAGGTATCTATGTAGGTGGGTACTATAGTAGACAGGGAAAGGAGGGAAGTAGGTGGGCAGGTAGGTACTTTGGGAAGGGGTAAAGAGGTAAATAGGTAGGGTAGGTACCATAGGAAAGAGGTAATAGGTAGATGGATGGGGGGTGGGTAGGAGATAGGGAGGTAGGTGGGAGGTATAACTGAAGAGGTTAGAGGTAAACAAGTAGGGTATGTACCGTAGGAAAGAGGTAATAGGTAGATGGGTGGGGGAGTGGGTAGGTAGGTAGGTTGGATGGTATGGGGCAGGCAGGCAGGCAGGTTGAGGCCACAAGAGTATCAGTGAGTGGACATGGGAACTCCAACACCAGTATGCCTCTTGCCCTCATCCTGGTCAACACGCTGCCCACCTCACTCTCACTAACTCTCACTCCCTCCCTCCCCACCTCACTCATTCCCTCACTCTCCCTCCCTTCTTTACTGACTCTACTCTTGCTCCTTCCTCCCCACCTCATTGTCACCCCTCACCTGCCTACTCTCACTGCTCTCACTCTTCGACTTTTCTGCCACACACTTCAGCACCTGTTTTCCTCATATTATCAATACATATCCCTCACTCCACCACAACCACCACCAACACTACTGTTCTGCCTTCACTTTGTTACCACACCTCTCTCCCCTCTCTCCACCACTCCTGTATTCCCCTCTATCACACACACACATACACATGTTCTCTCTCTCCCCTCCACCACCACTTATCTGAAAATCATTCCTTCAAGCACACCTGCCTCCCTCCCCAACCCCCCACCCCTAAATATCACCAACACATCATTCTAATCTACCATCATCCCTCCTCTCGACAACAACCTACCTTGCTTCATACCTCCTCCTCCACCACCACCACCTATTCCTTCTCGTCTTCACACACACACAAACATACACATACCTTTCTTCCACCACATATATCTTTGGTGTATGGATATGAAGAAATGTGATACCAACTTATAAAAAAAAAAGAGACCTTCCCAAAACGTGAAGTGCATCCACCTGCATACCTTCGTTATTATATTATGTGCTGTTGTTTTCGTGTGTATGTGTCGTGTTAGTACTGGTGTCAAAATGGTTAAGGCAGGTGTCATATTTTGAGTGACCTGACACCTACCTCAGCTACTACTACTATTACTACTGCTTCTGCTGCTACCCACCCACTACCTTCAGTCACTATGCAGGGTGAGTAGAGTAGTCGTGTTTTGGTGACGGTGGTAATGTTTTGGAGTCCTGCGTTGTCAGCTCATGCCACGGTACTGTTGCTGACACGGCCTCCAACCACCACCACCACCACCATCACCATCGTTGACACACACACACACACACGCACACACAAAAAGAAAAAGAAAATAAGATAAAATGATATGGAATAAATAAAAGTAAACTGTATGAGGTTAAAGTGTGGACGACCTCTGAATTCAACCACATCGATGCAACTCAATCTGGGAAATTCATTGACAGACAAACATCATTACCACAAACACTATATACTCACCACTGACAACAACAACATAATACATAAATAAATATATATATAGTAATACTGCCTTTGGATATAACCACCAGGAGTAAGAGTGTGTGTGTGTTAGGGGGCGGGGATGGTAGTAGCAACAGTCCCTACACACACACACACACACACACACACACACACACACACACACACAGATACGTCACTCATTCCGAATTGCTGCAGTTTCTCTCAGTAACCGAATTAAGAACGGTAAAGGAATGAACGTCCAAAACTATCACAACGTTTGACCATCTAGATAAAGGATGTGTGTGTGTAGTTGTTTAGTGGCTCTGACCAAGTAAGTGTCTTCCTTCCCCCCCCAAAAGAAAAGAAA